>PVKP010033006.1:0-25393 GCA_004027715.1 Plecturocebus donacophilus | reverse complement strand
TCTGATATCCTTTCTTCTGCTTGGTCAATTCGGCTGTTGAAACTTGTGCATGCTTCGCGAAGTTCTCGTGTTGTGTTTTTCAGCTCCATCAATTCACTTATGTTCTTCTCTAAGTTGTCCATTCTCGTTAACATTTCGTTAAATCTTCTTTCAAGGTTCTTAGTTTCTTTGCATTGGGTTAGAACATGTTCTTTTAGCTTACAGAAGTTTCTTATCATCCACCTTCTGAAGCCTGATTCTGTGAGTTCATCACACTCATCCTCCGTCAAGCCTTGTTCTCTTGCTGAAGGGGAGCTGCGATCCCCTGTAGGAGGAGAGGCATTCTGATTTCGGGTGTTCTCAGCCTTTTTGCCCTGGTTTCTTCCCATTTTTGTGGATTTATCCACCTGTCGTCTTTGTAATTTCCAGATTGGGTCTCTGAGTGGACGTCTGGCTTGTTGGTGATGAAGTTTTTTCTGTTTCTTAGTTTTCCTTCGGGGGGCGCCCCTTCCCCACAGAGCTGGGCCTTCCCGGGTTCAGCTGTGCTCGCTCTCTCCTCAGCACTTCCAATTGCTGTTCTCCTTGTGGGGATGGGACCAGCGGAGCCTTTGGGCACCCAGTCCCGGACACTCCGCACTGGGAAGCGCCGCGCAGGCCAAAAGAGTCGCGCTGGCAACCCGGGTGGCTCCTTCGCCGGGAATCTCCCAGTTTGTGGGCATCAAAAATTCGTCTGCAATGCAGCATCCACTCGCTCTCTGCGCTTTCACTAGGAGCTACAATCCTGAGCTGCTGCTACGCGGCCATCTTGGATCTCTCTCCGCCCAGTGATGAAATTTTTTTCTGTTTCTTAGTTTTCCTTTGGCGGACGCCCGTTCCCCACAGAGCCGGACCCTCCTGGGTTCGCTGTGCTTGCTATGAAACTCTCAGTCCTCAGCGCTTCCAATTGCCGTTTTCCTTGTGGGGATGGGACCAGCCGAGCCCTTCCGTCCCATATACTCTGCACTGGGAAGCGCCGCGCTGGGGCGCTGGCAAAACAGCCACGCTGGCCAAAAGAGTCGCCCTGGCGACCCGTGTGTCTCCTCTGCCGGGAATCTCCCGGTCTGTGGGCAACAAAAATTCGTCGGAAAGTGCGGCGTCCACTCGTTCTCTGCGCTTTCACTGGGAGCTACATTCCTGAGCTGTTGCTAATCGGCCATCTTGGATCTCCGCTAATTTTTATATTTTTAGTAGAGATGGGATTTCGCCATGTTGGCCAGGTTGGTTTCGAACTCCTGACCTCTGGTGATCCACCCACCTCCACCTCTCAAAGTGCTGGGATTACAGGTGTGAGTCACCATGCGTGGCCAAAAGTTTGTTTTAAGTACTATGGAGATTAATATACAAATAACTTTTGGAATACCTCCCAGTCATGAGTCAGAGAAGGCTATAGTCCATTTGGACCGTTTAACTCAGCCCTTAGAATAAGTAGGGACTTAGTCAGTGATTTTTCCCAATAATCTGTAGAAAGAGGTTTGGGGCATGAAGAGCATGATGTGTCTTCCATTTAGAAATTGCTTTTCTGTGTATGGGTCTCTCCCTCAATCCTGGTTTTTAGAATTTTTATTTGCTACTGTAAAAAGTCAACTCTGTGGAATAAGTGTAGTTGTCTTGGTGTGGCAAACTTAAAATGGCATTGGAATGTGAGATGTTATTAAAGTCTTAATGTCTATAAATGTCTTAAAAAGTAAGACCTTATTGTCTTAAATAATTGGTAAAAGCCTAAGATTTTACTTTTAGCAGTAACCCTTGTTCTAGAATATCCTGCTAGCTATGCATATTCTTACTGTATTTTATTTTTAAAATCAATTTCGTTAGGGATTGGAGAGGGAACATTCTTATCTTTTTCACTGGAATTCCCTTTTCCTCATTAAAGCTTCTGCCTAATACATATTTTTGTTTCCTTGTCAACAGTGACAAGTAAAAATGGTGATAAATAATCCAGCAAGCCGATTAAATAACTTCTGGGGTAAAGATAAATAGAACAGTAGAGCAATAGCAATCCCTGTGGAATGAATGTGCTAAACATACTAATTTGCACGGAGAAGGAAAAGGTTGTGAAACAAATTTAGAACAAATGGGAGAGAAAGGAAAGAGATAGAGTCTTACACTATTTTTCTGACTTTATGAGGGAATACAAGGGCAATTGCAAGACATTTCTTCCTTGTGGAACTTCTTCAGTCTCTATTCCCTCAAATAGCAAGGGGTGTAAGTAGTCTATAGCTGCTGCCATTGCTATATGGAGAAACCAGCAAGGAGAGAAGAAAAACGTTAGGAGAAAAAGAAGGTTATTAGGAGGAAAAAGAAGTGTGCAGTGGCTCTAGGAAGCGTTTGCAAGATGAAATGGCCATCAGTTGTAGCCCAGGTCCAAGCACTGGATGGGTGCTTTATCAAATGGCCTCTGCTCTGTGCTTTTTGTTTTCATTTTTCTCAGACCTGGGAGGTTTATGCTTTATTTTTGGTCCTTAGGTTTATAAATCTCTGCCAACAATAGTGCATCTTCAGTAATGGAGATTATAACTTTGGAGATAAGTGGAGGTTTTAGAACTAATCACTGGCTTGTACTTACCCTTCCCTAAACACCCAGACATCCCATCTCTATGTCTTGTTTACAGGCTCATTTCTTAGCCTCAGTAGTCCATCTGAGGACAATTAGTTAATACACAGGGAGGGCATATGGAAGACACACAATATATACATTCACATTGACTTCATAGCATCTGCTTCCTAGAGCCGTTGTAACAAAGCACTCCCCTCTGGGTGGTTTAGAACATCAGCAGTTTATTGTCTTGCAGTTCTAGAGGCCAGAAGTCCGAACTCAAGGTGTTATCCAGGCCATGCTTCCTCTGAAAGTGCTAGAGAAGGACCTGTTCCAAGCATCTCTCCTTGTCTTGTAGACGGCATTCTTTTCCTGTGTCTTCACATGATCTTCCCTCTATGCATGTCTGCCTCTGTGTCCAAATTTTTCCTTTTCATAAGGACACCAGTCATACTGAATTAGGTCCCAGATGGACCCTAAGGCCCTCAGCTTAACTCAAGAATCTGCAAAGACCCTATTTCCAAACAAGGTCACATTGCAAGTAACTGGGAGTTGGAACTTCAACATCTTTTGTGGGAACATAATTCAACCCAAAACAGGAGCTTTGAAGAAAAAGAACAAGGGAGAAGGAAGAACTAAGTCCATGTGACATTGTTTCCCATGGACTTATTGTGCTTCTCAGGCTATGTTGGGTGCAAATGGTCCTCCTCTGGCAGGTGCTAGGGGACATAGAGTATTTCCTAGAGCAGTGCCTTACTGGTGATGTATCAGTTACCCACTGCTACTCCTGGTTTCTACTTAGAAACCATCACCCTGTCAGAGTGGGAGGAGGTAGCAGAGGAGATGGACAGACAAGGAGCAAGGACAGTTCACTATCAGCAGCTCCTTCTACCTCCTTGTGCAGAAGGGACTGAATGCCTGAGCCAGTGATATGAGATAAGTCAGGTGGACATGGGTCAGGTGGGAAGGATGAAGAAGCTCCTTGTCATGTATAATGCAAGGGGAGAAGCATCTCAAAGGAAGAAGGGAACGTCAGATCATAGAACAGTAGGAGAAATTCAGGTGAATTAAGGAGATAGAAACACAGAATAATATTCCTATGCAATTTCTTTTTCTTTTATGATCCCTCATACATGTTCAAAATATTACTCTGTGCACTTTTCATTATAAGGAAAAACATTCTTTATTTTCATTCCCAGGAATAAGGTGAAAATTATTAGTCTGCACTCATTTCCTGTGCTCAGTCAGAGACTGGTGACCTCTGGCTAGAATTTACATTACTTTCTATTTGGGTAACTTCAGCAAAAGCCTCTGAGTGAGACTGGCTTTGAAATTATCCTATGAATGAGAAAGACAAGAGGTCTTTGATTCTTAGTACCATATTTCAAAAGGAGCAGTAACAAAGCTAGAGTGTGCCCAGAGGGAGGTGTAGTCACATGGCCTATATGAGTTCTGGAAACTGGGTAATGGAATTGATAATGTCGAACCCAGAGAAGAAACACTTGAGTGCTAGAGGTACACACGATAGCTTCAGATCCTTAAAACTCTACCAGATTGAAGGGGAGGGATTTTATTCTCTTTTGTAGCCCTAATAACTAGTTCCAGAAGATGGAAGGTGGATTACAGCTCAGTACAAAGAAGCCAGTAAAAGGATTTGGATTAGAGCTGCCCTCCAGTAGAGTAGGTTGCTTAGTGAAATGAGTTCTCTGGCATGGAAAAACTTCAGGCAACATGAAATGGCCATCAGTTGTAGCCCAGGTCCAAGTTCTGGATGGGTGCTTTATCAAATGGCCTCTGCTCTGTGTTTTTTGTTTTTGTTTTTCTCAGACCTGGGAGTTTTATGCTTTATTTTTGGTCCTTAGGTTTGTAAATCCCTGCCACCAATAATGCATCTCCAATAATGGAGATTATAACTCTGGAGATGAGTGGAGGTTTTAGAACGAATCACTGGCTTGTACTTACCCTTCCCTAAACACCAGACGTCCCATCTCTATGTCCTGTTTACAGGCTCACTTCTTGGCCTCAGTAGTCCATCTGAGGACAATTAGTTAATATACAGGTAGAGCACATTGAAGACATTCACACTGAATTCCTAGGCTTAGTTTTATTTCTGTGACATTTTAATTCATGCCCCCCAAACCTGCAAATAGAGTAATTTATATCATTCACATTTGATAAAAGAAATAATAAGCTACAATATTTTTATTTATGAATTTTGTTTATGAAATGGAACTGTGCCAGAAGTTTCTGCATTGACTATAATTATTAAGGAAAATAAGAAGTTAGGAAGAAATGAGAGAAAATTATAGATGCGCTCAGTGCTATGCTAACAAAAAAAAAGTTTGTTCACAGGGAAAATTGTGAACAGCCACGAAGACTTTTTAATTTTTTACTTCTGAAAAAAAAAGGACAAAATAATTTCAGCATTTTTAAGTGTCATTTTCCTAGAGCTGGTAACATAACAAGCATTTGGCTGCCTTTTCCTTCACGTTCACTGCAACCTGACAGATGAGACACATGGACTCCATCTTCCTCCCATTCCACCTCCACGACATTTATTTTAAAGACTAGAGCTTTCCTCCTCCAATATGTTTTGGAGAAGAGCTAGTGCCTGGGCCTCCCTGTTGACTGCTGTTCTTCCTGTATTGTTTCATTAAGTTCCAATTCTACACCCACAGCCAGAGCATCTCCAGGGATGACTTTCGGATAGTGCCTACCATTTTATTTTCCTCATGCCATTTTTCATTGTGTTCCAACTCTTTTCACTTCTTTAGGTTTTGTTGCATTAGCTAATGAATTTCTTATATAGAATATCTCTTTATCCTTGATTTACCAAATAGCTCCCAATATTTGATTTTGCCTTCAATATTCCATACCTAAGCTTATCCCTGTAGTTCTTCATTCTCAGTGTAGTTTTTGTCACACAGGCATACTGTGTTTTGAAAAGTAAATAATAAATCTCATTGGACCTTCCCTCTGCCCTGATCCAGAATTGGCAGATATAGCATAGCACAAAATTGTCGTTGCTGGGTTTTTTGACCCCAAGATAAAGAGAAGCTCTTCTCAGTTTGTTTGAAATTGTATGGAATTTTATGGATTAAAATTTCTATGCTCATGACTATATGTTCTGTAATTAAATTTCTATTTATTTCTTATATCTCTCCTTTCCATGTATAGAAACTGGAAAAGAAATTATGTCTTATATAGTTATGTCTAGCATATCATCAGTATTTGTACCTTTTTGTCTGCTTTGATTGAGAAATAAACAGCTTTCAGGTGCTCTACTTTTTTACAATATAGTTGAAATCTTGACACAAATATGATCACAACAAAATCACCACATGTATCAAAATACGGCTGCAACACCAAGCACAGCCCCTGTTATCACAGATAGCCATGTTCATGACATAAAATTTTACTTCCACGAAGAGTTGGAACAGTTCCTCAGTACTTTGTTCCATACTGACTTTTAACCAGCTTTTTTTTTTTTTACTTTAAGTTCTGGGTTACAGGTGCAGAACATGCAGGTTCATTACATAGGTATACCAACTTTTAAAAAAGAGAACTTCAACCTCTTTTGTGAAAACAGAATTCTACCCAAAACAAGGAGCATTTCAGAAAAAGGACAAGAGAGAAGCAAGAACTAAGTCCACGTGACATTGTTTACCATCTTATGACCAAAGGTGCTATTGTGCCTATTTTAAATAACCCAATAATATTAACTATTTTAATCAAACATTCAGAGAATGGGTTGTGCAAATACTCATCTCATCCTTAGAATTTCACTATAGGAAGTTAACATTTCCCATTTTTCAGAAATAGCTGAAATACCCTCACTTACCATCCTCCTCCCATTGTTCATTGTGGTTTCTGCGTATTTTAGGGCATAGTTCCAATGACTAGACATATTGAATTTCAAATCAAATTTCCTTAGTTTTATTAAGATTTACCAGTACCAAACTTCATTGACATATGACCTAATAATAGGAGACAGGAAGGAAGACAGATGTATTACGGCACTGCTAATGGGAGTTTCTGTGTTTCTATGAAACCCAGCTTCAGTAGAATTAAGCAAGAGGGAATGATAGGAAAGTTGCTGTAAAATGCAGCTCTACTATATTTTTCCTCCTCTAACAAAATAGTTCTCTGAAACATTGAATTATAAACTATAAATGTTTTTTCCAATTGTGCAATTGCATCATTCTGATGGGAGATAGCACAATCTTCCTCTCCTCAGCCAAGAGCACCTTCATCTACCAAGTGATCCATCGACGCTAGAATTAGGGTCACATCATCACCATGTGCTGCAGTCAGGTAGTTCCTACTTGAGAGCCTTGGCTAACTACATGTTTCCAATTGGTATTTAGGATGTAATAGACTCTGAGTTACTCAAGTACTTGAGGTTACAGAAGTGCAAAGCAAGGAGACCCCTTGGCCCCGATTTTTGCTACCCTCTCGCATGCAGGAAGAGATCCCCATAATTACTGTCCTGTGTTTTTCTGTTTGTGAAATAGAGTCTTGCTCTGTTGCCCAGGCTGGAGTACAGTGGCGGGATCTCAACTCACTGCAACCTCTGCCTCCTGGGTTCAAGCTATTCTCCTGTCTCAGCCTCCTGAGTAACTGGGCTTACAGGTACCCACCACCACACGTGGTCAATTTTTGTATTTTTTAGGTAGGGTTTCACCATGTTGGCCAGGCTGGTTTCAAACTCCTGACCTCAGGTGATACGCCCATCTTGGTCTCCCAAAGTGCTGGGATTACAGGCGCAAGCCACCACGCCCAGCCTGTCCAGTGTCTTTTTATGTTCCTGTAGTTTTCCTAATTTCCTTTCTCTTGCCCTCATCTCCACCATGTCCAAATCTACTCTTTCAAACTGAAGATGATTCTACTCTCACTCACCACCCCTGATGTCTCTGCTCAGTCCAGGGCTTGTGTGCATTCCTTTCATCAGTACCTCTTTCTCAGGATCAGCTCCTTGTTGCATCCACAGGCACATTTCCATCTCAGCCTCCAGTTTCCTCTGGGTGACAACAGTCTAAGATTGCCTCCAGTGTTCCTGAGTGGGGTGGTTTGGAAGGGGAGAGAGACAGCACTGCAGCAGGAGCCTTGGCAACACAGTTTCCATATGCTTATCATTGATTTTGTTTGTTCATTTTCAGTATTTTTATATTGCTTCCCTGCTATTTCCCTCCTTGGGCTCTTCCCGCAAATCAACACTTTCTGCATTTATCTTTTGGAGCAAGTTGACATGCTGTTTTTTGGCGGTTCTGGTAAGTCATTTACATTCCATTCTTCCTGTAAAGGATTCTAGAGTTCAGATAAGGACTAAATAGACTTGGGCAGGGGATGAGAAGCTAGATCCTTAGGTTTTCTTTGTCCTGAGCATTTAAACGACTTCAGTTTGGATCAGTCTGGGTGACGATGGGCCTGTCCAGATTTCCTGTAGCTACATGGGAAGTTGTCCACTTAACTTGATTGAGCATAAGCACAAAAATAAGGGTAGAATTCTCTGTGATTTGGAATAGGTTTGAGGCCCTTCAAACTATTCCTTTAAAAACACTCTGTGTGAATGTGTGTGAGCATGTGTGAGTGGCTATGTGTGTGTGTGTATGTATGTGAGCACGTACATGCTCAAGTCTGGGAGTGCATCAGTGTGAGCCTGTGGGTTGACATTGTGCTGTGTATTGTGTGTGTACCTATAGAGACGGGTGACCTGTATCCCCAAACCATCACTTTGACCCTTTTAATGTCATACTTTAGATTCAGACCAAGGTGTATATAATCTCATTGTGTGATGTAAATTGCTTAAGTTTTCAGCCTACTCTTATCTGCTTTAAATGGAAATAAACACAATGACCTCATAGGATTGCTATAAGGAGTAAATGAAATCATGTGCATAATGTAATCACTGTTACCACCCCCATCTCTCTCTCTCTCTCTCTCTCTCTCTCACACACACACACACACACACACACACACACACACACACTCTCTACATGGGGACACTTGCTTGTTCCCTGTCCTGTCTCCTGTCTCCTCCTTCCTTCCTTCTCCCTCCCTCCTCCTCCTTTCTCTTTATTCTATTGAAATTGCTATCCAGGATCTTTTCCTTGGCCAGCAGCTTTCAACTGTAAGCCACGAGGTCTCCCTACCTTCATTCGGACACATGCACATAGCCTTTTAAGAACATTGTAAAGCATTCTTTCTAAATACTTTCCTCTTGAATTTTTAGTTAAATGGTAGCCTCTTTCTTATACCTACAAGTTACCCAGTGCCTTTTGATGGATCCTGTAGATGTATTCTTTGCCCCTTCAGCAGGTATCTTGTATGTGAATGTGCAACCTTCTCTTCGCTGTTTTACATTTGTTGATTGTAAAAATGGCCAATCTAGAAAAGAACTGTTGATGTTTGTCTTCCAGCTGTGTCTGGGATAACCTCGGCTGTTTATAGCGTGGCCAGGAGCATCTTGGCTGCCGCCCTGCTTCACCCGGTCTGCTTCAGTGCAGTGAAGGTAGGTGTGAGGACCATGGGCCCTCATCCTTCTCCTCAATTCATTAAATTAACCTATTGTTTTAAATAAATGTTTTCTCCAAAATTACAAGAGAAATAGGATCTGTGCAAACCAGAGAGTGATGGTGTGGCTGAGTGAGGCCTCAGTGGTGTTAGAAGACAGGTGAAGGTGCCTGGTTTGCCCTAATGGGGAATGCCCCTCACCTTCTGGCCTGGCCTCCCCTCTGCAGATGTTTCTCTGCCAAGATCAGTTAGTGACACTGGATGGGGCTGCTCCTTAACATGGTGGTCAACGGAACCCACGTGTCTGCCTTCACTTCCTGAAATACCACTCAAAAGACAGTAAAGGGATACAACTGCATAAAGCTATATGGACAAGAGAACAGAAAAGGATATGACAGCCACAAAACGTTAGAATCTGGAAAACAGATGGACTGTAGACTTACCCAGAAGGAGAAAATGGAAACCTAGCCTGGCAGCAAGGGAAGCCTAAGATGCTGAGGAAACAAGATAAACACTAACTTCAGGAATACACAAAATTGAAACAGCCAAGAAACATATCTATTGTAGGTACTGGCTCAGCTATGAAGCATATTTATATAATAATCTGAGTAATATTTATATAATAATCTGAGTAATCATCATGCTGTATCTCTGGTGGAATAATGGGGCAGGTGAAGTGTGATGGAGGAGCTCTAAATCCTGTCTTCCATATTAGAAAGTCAGCAAATAACTTCTCAAATTAAAAAAAAAACAAAAAACAAGAAATAGTAGAAGAAGTATTTTATTTGAAAATATGGAGGTAAATATGGAGAAGAAACAGCTGTGT
Organism: Plecturocebus donacophilus; assembly: GCA_004027715.1. Taxonomy (NCBI): domain Eukaryota; kingdom Metazoa; phylum Chordata; class Mammalia; order Primates; family Pitheciidae; genus Plecturocebus; species Plecturocebus donacophilus. The sequence goes on along the minus strand of PVKP010033006.1, from coordinate 15,500 downwards.
CATTGCCTTCAGGAATAGGAATTAGGGCAGGGGTTTGTGTAGGCGGGGACCACTACTATTTGTTTTCAGTGTTGTAGAACTGTAGAGTGGCCATTAAGTCTAAAAATTATAGCATATAGATGTCCTCAGGGGAATCTTCAATCAGTAAAAAATAAATTAATATTATGCTTATTTCTGGACTTATGGTTTAACAGTTTAAACAACAGGTGTTCCTTTGATAAAACAAAAGTTGAATGTAAAGGAGTAAATAAAAATAATATATGTTCCAAAGTGCTTTTAATATAAATCCCATGACATTTCTTAATTTGATTTTTTTAAAAGATTAGCTTAACTCCTATTAAACTGATCAATGTCAGCGGTAGAAAGATAATTGTTTATTTCCCTTTGTGAAAGAGAATGAATTCAACATTTTTCTGTCTCAATATTTCACGGTAATCAATGGAGTAATTCTTTGTGTTGCTCCATCTATTCCTACCATATAGATATTTTATTTAAGAAAAAAAGGGGAAGGGCCTGGGAGGAATGTTTCTTTATCTAATACACAAAGGTAATTTATGTTCTTGCAGTGGCCCTGTTTGTTACCATGTTTATCCTATCAGGTAGACCAACAATTATCTAATCAGTGTTTGTGGTGTTCTTTCTTTTGACTTACGCTCCTTTATTCAGTCATAGGATCCCAGGTACTTCACTCAGGGAAAGTACTTGGATGTTTATTTTCTGAGTCCTTGTACTTCTGAGAACATCTTTCCACTGTCTTTGGTAAAATGGCTGCCTATACAACTTTGGGATCACAAGTGTTTTCTGCAGGCACCTTAGTATAGTGCTCTGTTGTGTTCTGTAATTATTTGTTTGCTCGTTCATTAATTTTTAAAAAGTCAGGTTTAAAATTCAGCTTTTAAAAATGTCCAGTTTAATTAGTTTTAATAAATAAATAAATAAGTAAAGAATCCTACAATCCAGTTATTAAGCATTTTCACCAACTCAAAAAATTTTCTTGAATTCCTTGTAGTCAGTCTCTTCCCCCACCTCCAACCTCTGGCCACCATTCATCAGTTTTCTATCTTTGAAGCTTCTTTGGAATCAAATCTGTCAGGGCATGATGTATATACAATAAAATCCACTAATTTCAAGTGTACAGTTAAAGGTATTTTGACAAATGTATACAGACAACTTATCACCATCACAATCATGATACAAACCGTTCCCCAATCCAGAAGTATTTTTTCATGTTCACTTGTAGTCAGTCCCCTCTCCACACAATTTTTTTATTTATCTTGAGTGAATACCTGAGTGAGATTGCCAGATCAAATGGTAAGTTTTTATTTAACCGTATAAGAAATGGCCAAACTGTTGTCCAGTTTCTATACCATTTTTCATTTCCCTACCCTCACATAATCTTTGATTTCCAAGTGTTCTTGCTGGCACTTAATACTGTCAGTTTTTTAAAAATCCATTCTTTTGTAAACCAGTGTCTAATTGTAGCTTTAATTTGCATTTCTCTAATAATGAATAATGTTGAGCATCTTTTTTGTGTGTTTGACATTTGTATAGCTTCATGATGAAAAATATGCTAAATTATTGTGTCCATTTAAAAATTATGTGTATGTCGTATTATTGAGACATAAAAGTTCTTTAGATAATCTAGATACAAGTCCTTTATCAGATATATGCCACACACTTTTTTTTTCAGGCTGTGGCTTGCCTTCTCATTTTTTTAACAGTATATTTTGAAAAGCAGAAGTTTTTAATTATAATGAAGTTCAATTTATCTAATATTTATTTTATAGTTTATATTTTTTATATCCTACCTAAAAAACATTTACCTAACCCTAGGTCACAAATATTTTTGTACTAGAAGTTTTATAGTTGTAGTTCTTATATTTAGATTTGAAATCTCTTTTGAGTCAATTTTTGTGTATGACATGAAGTGAAGGTTGTGATTTACTAGTACCATTTGTTGAAAACACTAACTTTTCTCCATCAAATTACTGTGGAAGCTTTGGGACCAAAAACTAATCATTTAATTGCTCTGTATGCCTTTCTTTATGTTAGTACTATATTGTTTTGATTACTATAGCTATATAATAAGCTTTGAAATTAGATAGTGTGTCTCCCAACTTTATTCTTCTTTTTCAAAATTGTTTTCATTATTAAAGGACATGTTTCTTTAAAAGTAAGTTTTAGGCTATGTTTGCCAATTTCTACCAAAATTTGCAAAAATTTTGAATGGGATTATGATGAATTTATATATGAATTTGGGAACTGACATCTTAACAGTATTTTTTGATCCATGAACGTGGTATATTGTTCCATATGCCACAGTCTTTGTCTTTGTTACTTCCTCTCAGGAATATTTTGTACCTTTCAACCTACAATTATTGCACCTTTTTGTGCATTATATGTTATTTTAAAAGGCATTTATTTTATTAATTTGAATTTTCAATTGTTAAATAATACAAAATACAATTTATGTTTGTTTGTTTTGAGATGGAGTCTCGCTCTGTCACCAGGCTGGAGTGCGGTGGTGCATTCTTGGCTCACTGCAACCTTTGCCTCCCGGGTTCAAGCAATTCTTCTGCCTCAGCCTCCCGAGTAGCTGGGACTACAGGCACATGCCACCACACCCAGCTAATTTTTGTATTTCCATGCCCAGCTAATTTTTGTATTTTCAGTAGAAATGGGGTTTCACCATGTTGGCCAGGATGGTCTCCATCTCTTGACCTTGTGATCTGCCCACCTTGGCCTCCCAAAGTGCTGAGATTACAGGCATGAGCCACCATGCCTGGCCCCAATTTATGTTTTAATATTTCAGCTTGTATCTTGCAAGCTGGCTAAACTAACATATTAGTTCTGGTAGCTTTTTAGTAATTTCTTTGAAATTGTCTACCATAGATTGTCATGTCTGTCTATAAACACAGTTTTAGTTTCCTTTCCAGCCTGTATGCCTTTGATTTCCTTTTCTTGCTTTATTGCATTGGCTAGGACCTCCAGAGCAATGTTGACTAAAAGTGCTGAAATCAGACATCTTTGCCTTGCTCCCAAGTTTAGAGGGAAAGTCACCATTGAGTATGAGGTTAGCTATGAAAATTTTCTAGATTCCCTTTACTGGGCTTAGATTTCTAATTTGCTGAGAGTTATCATCATAAATGATGTTAAATTTTGCCACTGTTTTTTTTTCTGCATCTATTGAGAAGACCATATTGATTTTTAAAAAATTCTATTGATAGGAAGAATTACATAAATTGACTGTTGAATGTACAACCAACATTCCATTTAAAGGATGGGCCCCATTTGGTCGTGCCATATTGTCTTTTTAAATATATTACTCAATTTTATTTCCCAGTATTTTGTTGAGAAATTTGATGTCTATGATCATGAAGCTTCTAGTTCTCTAATTTTTCTTTTCTTGTAATGCTTTGTTTTGTTTTGATATTATGTAATTCCTTGATAAAATGAGTTGGAAAGTGTTTTCTTAATATTCCAAAAGAGCTCATATAAAATAACTCATGTTCTTATTGAACATTTTTATAGAGTAATATTTGTTTTTACTGATCTCTTAGGATGAAATATGTGTTCTTTCATACTCTCATTAAGCAGTCAATTGTCTCATAAAGATACTTTAAAATCTTTAAAATTATGTTTCATTTAAATTATATTTAAAAATAATTTCTATAATGTACATTTCTTTGTGTAGATTTATCATTCTGCTTGCCATCATGTTTCTTCTGTCTGAAGAATGTTCTGTAAGATATCTTATGGTGCAGGTCTATTAGTCATACAACTTTCAGTCTGTCTGAAACATGTCTCATTTTGCTTCCACTTTTGAAGGATGTCTTCACTGGTACAGAATTCTGCTTAAAAGCTTTTTTCCCCTAGTACTTTCAACATGTTCTATTTTCTTTTGTTTAACTTCAGACAAAAAAAAATTTGTTATTTCAGTATTTGTTTCTCTGTTAGTAATGTTTCTTTTTTCTCTGACTGCCTTTAAGATTTTCTCTTTGTCTTTGGTTTCAGCAATTTGACAATGCTGTGACTAAGTGTATGGCATTTATTTTTTATTTTACTTAGGATTCTCTGAACTGTTTTGATGGGTGCTTTGTTTTGGAAAATCTTTAGCCATTTTTATTTCAAATATGTCTTCTGCCTTGTTCTATTTTTCTTTTCTTCTTGGGCCTCCGATTGTATACATGTTAGATGTTTCATATTGTCCCACATCATTTGTATGCTGTAGTCTTTTTTCCACTTTTTTCTTCTTTGAGTTTTAGTTATAATAATTTTACTGACCTACCTCAAAGTTTACCAGTTCTTTCTCCTGCTGTGTCTAGTCCTGTCATAAACTAACCAAAGAACCAACATTTCTATTTGATGTCTGTAGTTTTCATTTTTCTTTTGAAATTTCCCAACTGCACATGCTGTTGTCCATCTCTGTCACTAGGTTCTTTAATATATTAATTATAGTCATTTTAAAGTTGAGATTTTTGCAAATCATCTGGCTTTTTCTTGTTGACGGGCTGTGAGCAGGACACTTGTGGATTTCTGCATCTGAATTGGAGGCGTCACTTGTTAGTGTTTAGCTTTGAGGAGAAACACAATAGGACTAACTTAAATTTCTTTCTTGAGATTCTTGTAGAATTCTTTCCTATAGTCTGAAGTTTAAAAGAGGTTAGTGGACTATTATTAGGCATGATTCTCTTCCTTAAGTTTTCTGGAACACCATGCCCATTTTCACTTTTCATATTGAAGACTCTTATTTAGAGGAAATGTTTCTCTTTTATTTTTTGATTAATGACATTGTTGATTTTTATCACATAATATTATTTAATTTTTCACAGACTTTAACTTTCAACTATCTTTCATGTCTCTCATTTCTTTTTCATGATTTTTCTCTCTTTACATTTTTTGAGTTCTGATATAGTTCTAGAGTTTCTCATTTCAAGAATGATGAAACCAACAAATATTTATTGAGAAGTTATTGTGTACTAGGGATTATAATAGTTTATGTCTATACTAGTTATAAAATATAATTTATAAAATATAAATTATCATTTAGTATAATTTGATAATAAAGTATATAAATAATGTTAAAATCATATATAATTATATACAAAAGTATACATAATAAATACAAATTAAAATATATTTATTATTACAGTAAGAACTCTTTTTTTTTTTTAATGAAGTTTTGCTTTTGTTGCCCAGGCTGGAGTGCAATGGCGTGATCTTGGCTCACTGCAACCTCTGCCTCCTGGGTTCAAGCGATTCTCCTGCCTCAGCCTCCCGAGTAGCTGGGATTATAGGCATGCGTCAACATGAGATCTGTTCTCTTAACTTTTTGTGTGCAATTCAGCATTGTTATCTACAGGTGTAATGTTGTACAGAAGATCTCCAGAATTTTTTTGCACTATTGCATATATTTTATATAATTTATTTCACATGGCATAACTGTGAGACAAGTACTATTATTATCCTAATTTTGCAGTTATAAATTCCATTTCCTGCATTGTTTGCTATTTGGTCTACTGCTAAATTGTAGTTTGAAATTTGGCATTCATATTATTTCTCCTTCATAATTCCTTGCTTAGATTTAAAGCTGAGACTTTAAATCAGATATTTTCTAAAAATTTCTTTTTTTGTTGTAAATATGCTTTAGAAAGCTTCCATAAGAGGTCTCTTTAGATAAATATTTCATTTTAAGAATGCTTTTTGTTTGTCTTGTGTTTTTTTCTCATTTAGTAGTGAGAATATGTCTTTGATAACCTAGTATTGTCTCTGCTCAGTTCACAGACCTGTTTTGTATTTGGCCTGCAGAATGTTTAAAATTTTTTTAGAGCCAACATTTAATATTAGGACAGTCGGTGTAAAAATGTGATTTTCCTACTTCTCTTTAACAATGTGACAATCTGGCAACACTGGGTTCACTTTCCCATTTGGTAACAACCTGCTGACATTGAATAGTACCTCACAGCTACAGCAAGCTCACAGGTCTCATCATGTCCTATCATCTTTTATACCTGACCCACATAATGTATTTATATCACTTGTCTGCCCACATTGACATTAGATTTTGTGACTTCTGTCTTATAGTCAAAATAGAATTGAACTGGTTTCTGTTAGGGAATTGTAAGGCTCCTTGGTCAGATCTTTTCAGAGGTACCTCATGTCTAAAACACAGGAAGAGAGGGAAATGAAGCAAAACATGTTCCAGTAATACACTACTAGTTCAGAGATAATTTTTCCCAGGGAAATTGTCTTATTGATGAAGTTTCAGAAAGTTATATCAGGAAGCTCATCACAGGCAGTAGATATGAATGAAATGCTTGGGACAGTGGTTATCTCTGTTTTACCCTCCTGGCTGTAACTTCTACATCCATGACCTGATTGAATAAATCCTGCTGCCTCTAAGACAGCAGGAGTTGCTGCAGACTGCCCATCCACAGACATGCAAGGCCAAGTGGTAAAATGTCTGCTAACCCCTTGGTCTACACTCACTTCCAGCCCTTCGGCCTCTCATTTAGGTGATATTAGCAGGGGTCTTTTCCTATTTACTTCCTCAATACACTACTGTCTTTCCAATGGAAAGAGGGAATTGGAGTTAGACCTTACAGTCTTCTTTCAGTCTAGACCCATCTGTAATATAAGGCCTGGCATAAATTCCTCAGGGTCTATGACTTATGCACAGGTAACTTGCTCTGGTTCCCAATGTGGGTTCAGGCTTTTCTCTTTTTGAATATTTTACTAGACACTTAATAAGCTCCCAGGAGAGGGAGATCTAGTTCCTGGTGTTCTTGATGCTATTTTGACTGGGACCCCACACTTTGGCAATCCTGAAGAGCAAACAGCATCTGATGTAAATATCATTGTCTTTGATTGATGGAAATGGGAACAAGCACGCTTTCTGTAACTGATGCAGAAGCTGAAAAGTTCATATTCTGTGATAGTCAGCACATATTTATTTGTTTAGCAACAGCTCTGCCAGGTACTATAGAGATATGGGAGGAGGAAAAGACAGTCCATTCTCCTCAGGAACTTAAGATGCATTTGGCAAATTCTGAACACCCATAATTTTCAGTTCGGATACTATCAAAAGTAATGTGCATTCATGGACTGTTACACAACTTTTTCTTACAAAATTCTTAAAGAGTTTTAGAAACTACTGAAGAATCTGGTATTCAAAAAATTAGAGTATTTTGGGTTTTTACCTAGTTTCTGGGCAGGTACTGGTATTCCTTCATCTCCCCAAATGTGGCTCCATTTTTATATCAGACATTGCTAATTGATCACAGCATTTTTTTTCTAACTGAGGTCAGTAGTACCTTGGGCTGCCTGAGAAATATTACAGTCAGCCAGTGCCAACTGATCAGAGCTGGCCCAAGAGATAAACTCTATTTTCTCTATCCTGGGCTGAGACTTTTATTTCTGTTTTCTATTCAGTTTATGGCTCGTTATAGGTGTAAGTAATTGTTGTATCAGAATAGATAGATTCCATTTTGAAAGCACACCATTAACTCTGTGATGGAAATAAACACTTCAAGGACTCTGGGGTTTACTTAGGTGTTGAAACAGGCTTTTGACCAATTGGAACTGGGGTACTTTGGGAAGGTTTATTTCATCTCAGGGAGGTATCGACTTCCCTTGCTCAGCATAGAACAAAGATCACTTGCAATAAATAGTATAGCTGTTATAACAAAACCTTAGTGTTCTAACTATATTTTGAAACACTTTTTGGTAAAAAATAGAGCAATTTGAATTTCTCCCTTCTCATTTGTAAGTCCTGAGTTTTCTAATGGTCTCAGATTGACTCTCTGCTTTAAGATGCAGTACCTATTAAATGCTGTGAATTGAATGAATGTGGTTAGTAAATTGTCAAGAGGGTCCTTAGGAAACAAGAAAAGCTCGCCCGTCTTCAGTCTAACTCCCACTTACCCAGAGCTGTGATTCTACTTCTTGTTTAACGATGCTTTTGTTTATACCTTTTATGCTTACTCTTTGCATTGGTAGAATTGATTTTTTTTCCTTTCATCTCTAGTGCGTCGTGATGGATTGATGGATCCTTGTAAACCATTTCAGCATGTCCGCTGCCTTGCTAGAGATATATTTTTCTATATGGGTCATGATATATATATATATATATATTTATTTCCTTAATTTTTATTATTATCACTTGGCAGAAGCAGATTGCAAGACCATGAGTTAATTTTGTCCTCTGGAATATCAATCACGGAAAGAACAGTTGATTCCTCTTTTAATTTCATATTCTCTTTGACCCATCCAAGATGGTATCAAGTAACATATAAATGGACTCCCTCATTGACTTAAGTAGTATTTGACAGTGATATACAGAAACAACCGGAATATTTGCTCCTTGGAGAAATAGCTCAGTAGTTAATTAACTGGGCTTTCTGTATCTGGATAAACTATGATTTCTATTTTTTATTATCCTTTATAAAGAGATTCTTTTTTATTGATGGCAAGAGGATCCAGAGGTTGAAGCACATTATTATAATTTAATGTTTCCCGTGTATCATTAACAACTGCTTGTGGGAGAGCTTTTCCCATATTTCTTCTGGGCCCTACAGGATTGCAGTCTAAAATCATGGTACTTTACAGTAGTCAGGATTTAAAATCTAATTGTAAATGTAAAACTCATAGTTTTAGATATTATTTAATGCTGAAGTGGACCTTAGATGCCTCCTAGGCCAATTTCTTCATTTTGTTATTTAAAATGAGGAAATGAATATCCAAAGAGTGATGAAGTAATTTACTCCACATCACACATCCCAAATCTCAGCTCTGTGTCTTCTCAATCTTCCTTTTGTGCTGTCCTCACTCCCACACTTGAAGTGTAAATATATTTGTCTCATTGAAAAAACAATTCACAGTATATAAGATACCTTACAGATCAATGGTACTTTAATCTACAAAATAACTTCCCAAGTGTCTTCTCATTTGCTCCTTACTATATCTCCATGTAACAGATATGGAAGATATCAACATTCCTATTTTCCAGTGGTGAACTTGAAACACAGAATGCTTATTTGCCTAAGGGTACATGACTAATTCACATTGTTTTTTCCATTGTAAAATGGATTAGTAATACCTACCACATGTGAATGTTGTATGAAGCAAATAAAATTAAATCAATCATGTCTATAAAGTGCCTGACTGAAGGTTCTTGTTAAGTGGTGTGGGAGGCTGAATTCTAAGATGACCTGAAGACGCCTACCTCCAATGTACATTCCTTGTACAATTTCCTTCCCTTGAGTGTGGGCAGGACCTGTGAAAGGGATGGGATATTACTCCTGTGATTAGCTTACATTATCTGGCAAAGTGGAAAGGATTTTGCAGATGTAGTTATGGCCCCTAATCAGGTAACTTTAACTGAAATTAAAATTTAACTTAAAAGGGAGATTATTCTGAGTGGGTCTGACCTAATCAGAAGAGCCCTGGGGATCCAGAAGTCAGGGACAGAAAAAGCAGTAGAGACCCTCCCTTATTGTCCTGGAGGAAGTAAACAGTCAGGTTATTAACTGCTCATGGAGGTAGACATATGGCAGAGACCAGGGGGCGGCCTTTAGGAGCAAGAACAGGTCCCAGTGGACAGCCACCCAGGAAACAGGAACTGCAGTCCCACAGCCAGAGGGAACTGAGCTCTGCTCACTACCAGTGAGCGTGGAAGAGGACCTCGAGTATCAGATAAGATCAGAGGTCCAGCCAACACTGACATTTCAGTCTAGTGAGACCCTGGGCAGAGGACCCAGCTGCATCCTGCTCAGGCACCCTGCCTAGGAAACCGTGAGATCATATATTTGTGTTATTTTAAGCCACTAAATTTGTGGTAATTTGTTACATGGCAATAGAAAACTAACAGCAGTGATAACTATTATTAGCATAAATAGTTGATGGTTATGATGACTGTAAACACAATCCTAATAATGTTAATAGCAATAAATTTGAAAGTGAAACCTAACTTTTAACTCACTTTTACTTTTATCAGACTTCACATTACATTTTATGGCTAGAATTGCGTCATTTCTAGCCACAAGAGACTAGGATTAATAAATCTTTTAGCTGTCTGAACAAATTGTGAGGAAATACCTGCTACTGAGGAAGAAGGGGAAACGGATCTCAGATAGGCAGCTCTTGGTTTCTGTCTTGCCTCCCTTCCTGGTCAGCTGAAAAGTAGAATTGACCCTCAAACCTGGTTACTGCTAGATTATTATGATCCTCAAGCTTGACAGTGTCAGCTGACATTGATTTGGGGAAAAAGCAGGAAGAATGCTAATAGCTCAGAAGTTGTTCAAAATGGAATTGCAATTGTTGAGTGAAGTAAGATTTGGACTCGGGTTTTTGTAGTAAGCCCAGAGAACATGCCAGGGTCCAATCCAGGAAATGTAACGACTGATGAAGAGTGAGGGATGCAGAGAGGAGAGGGTAGGAGAAGGTAGCATTCTGGACCCAGAGTTTGAGCTGTTGTGACCCTGGTAATGATGGAAGACAAAACTTGTTTCAGTGACACAAGCCAAAGTTTATCTTCTCTCTTCCAGAATCCTGAGCACATTGTCCTACTGATGTTCATCCAATCCTTGTTTTCTTCTCTATGTAACCAATTCTATGTGAAAAATACAGATACTTACCAGGATAACTAGTGAAGTAAAAGCCTCTGTTTCCTCATGTGTAAAATGGGCAATACTTTTACCTTCAAAGTGTTTAAAAACTATGTGTAGTAGTGAATTATTTTTTCTTTTCTTTTCTTTTCTTCTTTTTTTTTTTTTTGAGACAGAGTCACTCTGTCACCGAAGCTAAAGTGCAGTGGCACGATCTCGGCTCATGCAACCTCTGCCTACCGGGTTCAACCAATTCTCCTGCCTCAACCTCCTGAGTAGCTGGGATTACAGGTGTGCACCATAACACCAGGCTAATTTTTGTATTTTTAGTAAAGGCGGAGTTTCACCATGCTGGTCAGGCTGGTCTCGAACTCCTGATCTCCTGATCCAACTGCTTTGACCTCCCAAGGTGCTGGGATTACAGATGTGAGCCACCATGCCCGGCCCGGTGGTGAATGTTAAGTGACCAGTCAGATAGTCACTGCCAAGTGCATGGGAGTTGTTGCTGTGGCTCTTGTTGCTTGTACATACTTTTCATTGCTCCTTGAAGTCATAGACTGTGGTTTATATATGTTTCTTTTTTATGTCCTATTAGTGTAGTCTCAAGTCTGTCACATAAAAGGTATGCTATAAAAAATCTTGGATTGAGTAATTACAGATAACTTGCAAAAGGGCAACGAGAAGGAAAGTAAATGTTAATGTTTTCCCTGAAGTACACATATTTCTCTCTCTCTCTCTCTCTCTCTCTGTGTGTGTGTGTGTGTGTGTGTGTGTGTGTATGTGTGTGTGTACATCTCTACATATTTATCCATGTAGATATAGATTGACTGGGATACATTGGACCTGTTATTCTGTCTTGCCAGCTAACAAATCTCATTTTTCTTCAGTGCCTATCTCTAAAAGTGAAATACTGTTTTGATTCATAAACATATTATGTTTTTCACCAAAATGAAGAAACAGTATGAAACGAGAAGAATCTACTTTTAGCAGATAGTGAAGTCTGACTTGCCATATGTGTTAATGTAAATGTTCATTTATTTATAAGACACATAGTGACCTATAAGTTAGAGTCAATGCAAGGCATTGGGGGAGCCCTTCCTGGGGTGTTCAAAATCCATGAGGAATACGGACAAGAGCTGCTAGAAGGGTGCACTCTAGGGGTTAGGAGATGCCAGAGCCTAGTTGGACCATACTCTGTAGGCCACGTATGAAGAAGAGAGAGCACAGTTCAAGGAGGTGACACATCTTTCGTTACTAAATTTCACAAACTTTATGGGCCCAGCGCTCCTTTTACTTAAAGATGGGATTCATGTCAAAAATAAATCTAGAAATAGGACTTATACAGAGTCAAAGTGGTACAATCTAGTTCTTATTTTAGGATGTATAAAAACCTCAATCTAAAAAATGCCCCTATGTTTAATGCGATAAAAAAATCAGTTTCTTGAAAAAATATTTAAACCTGATATGAAAGGCATAGCAAAGTGAGAGTCTGTGCTGTTGATACTCACTTTATAGCCAAACCCTCAGTTAGTCTGTCCCATAAATTCCAACATAAGAGATAAAATTTCTCAGAAAAAAAATGCTGGAATTCAGACTGTGTTCAGAGTGTGCTTTTCTGCAAAGCTGAACTGCCCTATCCATTCTCAAAAGGTGATTCCCAAATGCATGTGAAATCTACCATAGAATTACAGGACTATTAGACAGTTTTATTTCTACCTCATAAAAATATTTCAAAACCTGTGGGAGTTTTATGAAACCAGCATTCATCAATCCTTATCATTCCCGATTTTGAGACCCATGAGATGCATCTCTGAGCAATTAGAGATGTTAATTTTGAAGCAGACTGTCACATGATAAATGCTTCATTATCTGTGGGCGATAGACCGTTTAAAACTTTATCTCTTTCCAAAATCTTCATATTTATGTATATGTACGTATATGTATTTGTGTGTCCATGTGTGTATAATAAATAGATAATACATACAAAACAAACTTTAATACTTACACGTTTCAAAAATGAAAGTTTATATTAAAAACTCAGTAGAAATGCCAGTCAGACTTCCTTCTTCCTTTCTTCTCCTCTTTGTAGGAACGAAGCTGGCTGAGCACTGAGCAGTCTTCCAGATACAATGCACAGTGTACTTGATAATTTTTCTCCAAAATCCCTCAGGTGGTCTCTTTTTCCTCAAATGTCAGTATTTTTTCCTCTACCTCCAAATAACAATTAAAATAAAAACATCTTCAATTGTATTTTCTTTTTCTTCTTTATCTCTGACTTGACAAATTCAACTCCTTTGACATATTTGGCTCTAGATGCCCCTGATGCTGCTGAGACCTCCCCCTACCCTCAATTCAGTCTCAGTGTGGTCCTTTCCAGGTGTCTTCTGTGGTCAGGGCAGACCTGTCTAAAGAACCTGGTCAGGGGACATGGCCTGGGCCCTGCGGGAGGAATTAACAACCAGACAGCCTGGGGACTCATCAGGATTTTAAGGAGAGAGGAACACAGAAATGCAGCAAAGGTCATTCGTTTTGATCCCCTCCTCACCCAAATCTGACTTCTTAAAAGAATTAAAAGTAGTTCCTTTTTAGATTCAGTGTGTTTATTGGTTGCATGGGGTGTGTGTGTGTGTATGTGTGTGTGTGTGTGTGTGTAACTGTGGAATAGGAACTCCTTAACACCTTCTATCTCACCATTTTCTTTTCTTTCCTTTTTTCTTTTTTTTTTTTTCACGGAGTCTCAGTCTTATCACTAGGCTGATGTGCAATGGCATGATCTTGGTTCACTGCAGCCTCTGCCTCTCAGGTTCAGCGATTCTCCTGCCTCAGCCTCCTGAGTAACTGGGACTGCAGGTGCACACCACTACGCCCAGCTAATTTTTGTATTTTTAGTAGATACAGAGTTTCACCATGCTGGCCATGATGGTCTCGATCTCTTGACCTTATGATCTGCCTTCCTCAACCTCCCAATGTGCTGGGATTACAGGTGTGAGCCACCACGTCTGGCCTCATCTTTTTCTTGGAAGAATAAATGTTCCCTCCTGGTATCACTTTGCTTTTTATTGTTGAAGGACATATATATCCTTCTTCCTGCCCCTGTGGCCACCTTGCCATTTACTCCTATTCAACAATTTACCCCCAACCTATTGGTTATGCTTAAAAAGAATCATATGTAATGGAAGAATGAATACAGACTTCTACTAATACAGGACAGAAACCAGAGGGAGTATAACAGCTGTCATTGGTGTTTTTGTTGGAAATGTTTGATTAAATATTGAAATAGAAAGTGAGAGGAGATTTAGGCAGAGTATTGGGGGAATAAAAGTAGGTAAACTCAATTATCAAAATATATTTAGAGCCTGGACTTCATTTATTGTCAGCAAAGACCATCCATCATGGATACCCTTTCTTTTCCAATTAATAAAAAACTAACACATTCAGCTCTGCAGGTGGCGAGGCTGTTTTAAATCTCATTAAGAATGTTCCCTTTTCACAGAATAGGAAGCTGAACCACTGAGAATTTTTTTTAATTTTAATACTTTTATTCTTTTAAATTAATTTTGTAAAATATCACCCTTTTTCAGTTCTAAATATGTCCTGATTTAAGCATATATAATTTTTGTTTTGTTTTTTCTTTTAATTGCATTTTAGGTTTTGGGGTACATGTGAAGAACATGTAAGATTGTAATTTAAGTGCCTTCCATGGAAAAATTTATTTCAGTGATGGGTGAGCTGGAACCAACTTCTGCCAACACTTGTTCCCATGACCTTTTCTCTGTTCCCTGCCGTGAGAATTATTTCTCTGGTCTTAGTTACTCATTCCTCAGAGGAGTTTCTTCCAGGTGTGCATATGTATGGGCTACATGTGAGAGAAAAGGCTGCACCTTCACAAAATCGTGAAGTAAATATCCAGCACTGGTAAGTGCAAAGGAATCAATGACAAGAAATCGAAGTTAGCAGGTTCTTCTCCTTTGGAAAATGTTTTGTGTTTACTGTGTAACAGTCAAGTATGAAATGAAACAATAGAAGCCCTAGATGGACAGAGCAGGGTGGAGTTGATGTGAGGATGGAAGAGCCAGCCCTATTTGCCCTGCGCTGCCCTTCCAGAAGTTCCCGTGTCGGAAGGACCGTGTTCTACATTTCTTGATGTACAGGGATCCACTTAAATGCCATTCCCTTGACTCATCTGAGCCTCTGCTTCCTGACCTGTGGCCCCTCATGTGCTCTGTGAGCAACTCATTGTCCCCTCACCTGTCATACCCTGACTGCAGTTATGTGTCTTTCCTTCCCAAGAAGCTGTCTGTCCTGTTTCCTTCCCAAGAAGCTGTCGGTTCTGGGTACCTGGCACATTGTAGGTAGGGATGAATGAACGCTTTGTTGCATGGACTCTTAGGAACACGTAAAACTCAAATTTCAGAATAACTTTCCTGTTACTGGGGGTACTATTTGAAGGAATAATGAGAAGCACATAGTCAACATAGTCAAGAGCTTGCCTTTCCTCTGATAATCTCTTCACTTCCTCAGCATTTCACTGCCTGATCCACATTTGATGAAAGCGACTCAATTCCTTTATTTTCTTTTCTTGCTGAAAATTCTTGTCCACATGAGTCGTTATGAAAGTGGAAACGTTGTAGTCATTCTCGCAAGGGTGTGTCAATGTACTAACATTTGTGCCAGGTACCGGGGCAAGAAACATGCAAGGCTGCTGCTTGCTGGGGAGTCCAATGTCTAATGCGAAGGCAGTGAGAGGTGCCTAAGGTGTCACGGGGGATGGACACACATATGAGATGCTGCTTCAGGGATGGTAGTGCTGGTAGCATCTTGAAGGGGATTGTGCCTTAATCCCCAATGTAATGATATCCAAGGTGAGGGCTTTGTGAGGTGATTATAGGTACTGAG
>PVKP010033005.1:0-25401 GCA_004027715.1 Plecturocebus donacophilus | reverse complement strand
AGTCAGGAGTGGTGGTGCACTCCTCTGGTCCCAGCTGCTCAGGAGGTGGAGGTGGGAGGAGCACTTGAGCCCAGCAGGTGGAGGCTGCAGTGAATGGTGACTGCCCTACCGCACTCCAGCCTGGGTGACAGAGTGAGACCCTGTCTAAGAAAAATAAAATAAAATATCCCAGAAGCCTAGGGCTGGGAGAGGCCTGAGCCTCGAGCCATATCCCCTGAACACCTCGGCACACACATGCACTTCCCAGCACTTCCTCAGAAGGAAGAGAGCATGAATTGGAAAAACTTAAAATGCAATGCAATGCATTTATTTTCAGACCAGTATGACAGACTTATTTATGTGTTTATTTATTTAGAGACGGAGTCTCGCTCTGTTGCCTAGACTGGAGTGCAGTGGCACGATCTCGGCTTACTGCAACCTCTGCCTCCTAGGTTCGAGCAATTCTCCTGCCTCAGCCTCCCATGTAGCTGAGATTACAAGCATGCGTCACCACGCCCATCTTACTTTGTACTTTTACTAGAGACGGAGTTTCCCCATGTTGGCCAGGCTGGTCTTGAACTCCTGACCTCAGGTGATCCGCCTGTCTCAGCCTCCCAAAGTGCTGGGATTACAGGCGTAAGCCACTGTGCCCGGTCGACAGAGTTAATTTTTTTAAAAAATTCAATGTATGTTATATTTCAGGCTTCTTTTAGAAAACAGGTTGCTTGGGGCAACCCCAAGCCCCTATCCTGGGGTGAAATTCAAAACATTTAACCACCGTACCAGAGCATACCAGCCAAATTCCAGCAGTGTGAGCCCAGCATGGCGTGTCATTTGCACAACAGCAGCTGCTCTCTTTCGAAGGGGGCCCAGCTCTCCTGTCTCCCACATTCTCATCATGCCCAGCCCAGTACACACATACACTACCTGCCTGAAGGCATTTGAGTTTACCACCGTTATAAAGGAATCATAATCATAGCCATTCCTTGTATATAAATCTGAGCCAGGCATCCTGCTAAATGATGTTTTACAAACAAATATAATTCTTTTTTTTTCTTTTTTTCTGAGACAGAGTCTTGCTCTGTCATCCAGGCTGGCATGCAGGGGCACGATCTCCACTCACTGCAACCTCCGCCTCCTAGGTTCAAGCAATTCTCCTCAGCCTCCCAAGTAGCTTGGATTATAGGTGCTCGCTACCATGCCCAGCTAATTTTTGTAGTTTTAGTAGAGACAAAGTTTCGCCATGTTGGCCAGGCTGGACTCAAACTCTTGACCTTAGGTGATCCACCCACCTCAGCCTCCCACAGTGCTGGGATTACAGGTGTAAACCCTGATGCTCAGCCCTAAATATAATTCTTTGTTTTGGAGACAAGAACTTGCTGTCACTCAAGCTGGAGTGTAGTGTCGAGATCATGGCTCACTGCAGCCTCAAACTCCTGGTCTTAAGTGATTCTCCCACCTCAGCCTCCTGAGTGGCTGTGACTACAGGCACACACCACCATGCCTGGGTATATTATTTATTTTTTGTAAAGAAGGATATTATTTTGCTGCCCAGGCTGATCTCAAACTCCTAGGCTCAAGTGATCCTCCCACCTCGGCCTTCTAAACCACTGTGATTTCAGATGTGAGCCACCGCGCCTGGCACAAACATAATATTTAATCCTGTTTATCCTGAGAGGTCAATGTCACTGTCATCTCCCTTGGAACCCAGGGCTCAGGGCAGTCAAAGGACTGAGGCCCATGGCCACTCAGCCAAGGAATGGCAGAGCTGGAATCTGCACAGGTCACATCCATGGAGCACTGGACAGGGACTCAGAGATGTGGGTCTTGGCACACCTTCAGGCTCAACCTGCTGCCTTGGGCAGGTTCCCTCCTGAGTCTGAGGCAGTGGGGCCAGATGAACTTTCAGCCCCATCCAGGCCTGATAGCAGCCTGTGAATCCTTCCAGGGGTGGGGAGTGTCCAGCCCAAATCTGGCTTCTTGAAGCTTCTCCCCTTGGTCCCACCACTGCTTCCAGATGCCACATAGAACTACAGCCCTATGTCCTTGGGGCTGGCATCCCAAAATTTGGAGAAAGTGACCAGCTGTCATTCCTTTCTGCTTTTTTTTTTTTTTTTTTTGAGATGTAGTTTCACTCTGGTTATGCAGGCTGGAATATGGTGGCTCGATCTCAGTTTACTACAACCTCCACCTCCCGGGTTCAAGTGATTCTCCTTCTTCGGCTTCCCAAATGGCTGGGATTACAGGTATGTGCCACCGCACCCAGCTAATTTTTGTATTTTTTTTCTTTTTAATAGAGATGGGGTTTCTCCATGTTGGTCAGGCTGGTCTTGAATTCCCGGCCTCAGGTGATCCGCCTGCCTCGACCTCCCAAATTGCTGGGATTACAGGCATGAGCCACCGCCCCTGGCCTAATTTTTGTATTTTTAGTAAAGATGGGGTTTTGCCATGTTGGCCAGGCTGGTCTCGAACTCCTGACTTCAGGTGATCTACCTGCCTCGGCCTCCCAGAGTTCCAGGATTACAGGCGTGAGTGCTAGGAAAACGTGAAGTCGAACTCCTGACCTCAGGTGGTCCACCGCGCCCGGACCCTTTCTGCTCTTCTAAAAGATGCACACTCCCAGCTCCTTTAAATGTTACCTCCTCTGTGAAATCACCTGCCCCAGCCCTAAGAAAATGAGCCCACTGCTCTCCCAACGGCCCTTCTCCACGCCCAGGCAGCATGCGCCCTGTGAACTTTCCATCTGCTCTTCACAGCCTGAGTCCTACTCCACTGATGGTAAACCAAGGCTCAGAGAGGCTAAGTGCCTCGCCCGAAATCACCCACTGATCACCATCCTGCGTATTCCTACCAGATTTCGAGTTTCATCAGGGCATGGAGGGGCTCGAAACCCCTTCTTCTAACCCGAACCCAGCACGGGGCTTCAGTGACGGCATTCAAATAAACCAAGGACACTGACAAGCCTTGGTCCTAGCAATGTGGCTTCCCAGAATTTCAACCGAGAGGACTGCGGAATTGGGGCGGGGCGTGGGGCAGGAAGGGTGGAGCTAAGCATGGAGGGGTCGAAGCCCAGTGGGAACCCCGGCAGAACCCTTTGAGGGGGGAAACTCAGACGCCGTAGAGGCAGGGTCAGGAGGGGGCGGGGAGTGGGGCAGGAGACGAGGAAACAGAGACCGAGCCCAGGTCCGTGCAAGAAAGAAGAGGGAATGCAGCCCGGAAAAGATGAGAGGGTGACCCAGAGCGGACACAGAGAGGACGGTTTCGGGGCACCGAGCGGAGAAGTGAGAGCTAAAGAACACGGGGGCGGGGCCTGAAGAAAATCCAGGCAGGGCCCTGAGCGAAGGGATCGAACCCAGACGACAGGGACAGAACAGGGTGGGGGCGGGGCCCCCAGGGCAGGGGCAGGGCCGAGGGGCCGGGGGTCGGGCCGGCTCACTCTTTTGGCAGGCGGGCGGCGCGGAGCTCCAGGACAGGTCCCACTGGCAGGTAAGAATGTCGGAGCCCAGCAGCTCATAGCCAGGCTCGCACTGGTAGGTGAGCACCGTGCCCCGGATCAGGTCCCCGTGGGACGCCGTCCTCCAGCCCCACTCCGGAGGTGGCAGCTCAGGGCACGTGTCGTTCCTCGGGACCTCTGCAGGGGAGGAAGGGCTAGTTTGGAGGCTGCCGTTTAACTCCGGGCGCCCTTTCAGCCTCGGAGGCTTTGCTCCGCGCCTCCTCCCGAGATCTCTCTCTCTAGAGACAGGGTTTCCTCTGTCGCTCTGGAGTGCAGTGGCACAAGCATAGCTCATTGCATCTAAACTTCCTGGCCTCAAACGATCCTCCCGCCTCGGCCTCACAAGGCCCTGGGATTATAGGCGTGAACTACCGCGACCGGCCACCTCCCGGGATCTCTGCCCGACCCATAGGGCAGGGGCGAGGCCCGACCCTTGCCCATCCCGGGACTCTATCCCTCAGTACCTTTGAAGTGCAATACAAAGCCCTGGCCCAGGCCTGGATTTGGCGGTCCGGGAGGTGCTTGAAACTGCAGTGTGAGGTCGGGCCCAGAGGAGAGGAGGCGGCGGCGCGGTTGAGGTCCCCGCAGCTGGGCCAAGACTCGGGCGCTGGGACCGTCCCCGTCGAACAGAGTCAGCATGTCCCCTTCCCGCACATTCAAGCTGCAGGGGGTGGGACCAGACAATGGGGCGGGACTGCGACTGGACCCTCCCATCCAGCGATGCCCAATCCTCAACTCTGCTCATCGGTAGCCCCTCCTACTCTCCAGCCCCGCCCATATTCTCCTATCCATCTGGGGCCCGCCTCCGTTTTGACCAATCATGGTTTCTCCTATGCTAGTGCCTCAGGGTTCCCCCTATTCTATGGCTCCTCCCGTGTCCTACTATCCAATCCCTAACCTTGCTCATTACTAACTCCGCCCACTGTCCAGTCCTCCTCCATCACCATGGGAACCACAGACTAGCCCAATTCCTGCTCTGGCCAATCATAGACCACATTTGCTACCACCCTGCACAACTCTAGGCCCTGCCGGAGTACCGGCTTTGAAGCCACGCCCACCTCAGCTTCAGTGCCGTCTCAGGACCCTCTCATACCGATTCAGCTCACTGGATTCTCCCAAGACCTCCCCAGCTTGCTGGTGATAATGCAATTTGGGTCTGTGTCCCTGGAAATCGCTCCAGGGGCAGCCTCAGAAACCTCCAAAGAGTGAGAAGCACCAGGCCAGAGCTGCTTGTTGACAATATCCCCTAAGGAAGGCTGCATTGTCCTATTTATTTGTCTGAGGTTGCCCGGCTAATACGTGATTTGAGCCCAGCTCTCCCATTTCTATCCTGAACCCTTTGTGCACCAGCCTATCCACCGAATTCTGGGTAGATACGGAAGAGCCAGGCAGGCTCAGAATGCAGGCTACTGTGTTGGGATACCACACTTTGCTGAGCCCACACTCATCGCCCCTCTGCAGAACCCAAACATACATCTCAACTTGGAGCAAGATGCGCTTCTCTTCCTGGACGTGCAGGCCCCACACGCAGTCCTGACCTGGGCTATAGCTCTGGGGCCAGTCGGGAGAGAGGACCACGCCAGCTGGCTCCGACAGCTCCCCTCCACACATGGCTAGGGAAAAAGGGGTGTCAGTTTTGGGACCCAGGTGAGCATGCCATGTCTATTTCACCATGGTCCTCACCACTCCTGATGCGTACACCACATCACCTCGCTTGTTTTGTTTCCTATTATCTATGATTCACCTTTTCTTTTTTTTTTTAGACGGAGTCTCACTGTCATCAGGCTGGAGTGCAGTGGCACGATCCCAGCTCACTGCAACCTCTGCCTTCCCAGGTTCAAGCAATTCTCATGCCTCAGCCTCCTGAGTAGCTGGGATTACAGGCACGTGACACTACGCCCGGCCAATTTTTGTATTTTTAGTAGAGACGAGGTTTTACTATGTTGGCCAGGCTGGTCTCAAACTCCTGACCTCAGGTGATCCACACACCTCAGCCTGCCAGAGTGCTGGGATTACAGGGGTGAGCCACTGTGCCTGGCCTGATCCACCTGTTTCTTTCTTCTTTTCTTTTGAGACAGAGTTTTGCTTTTGTTGCCCAAGCTAGAGTGCAATGGCACGATCTTGGCTCATCCAACCTCTGCCTCCCGGGTTCAGGTGATTCTCCTACCTCAGCCTCCCGAATAGCTGGGATTACAGCCATGCGCCACCATGCCTGACTAATTTTGTATTTTTAGTAGATACGGGGTTTCTCCATGTTGGTCGGGCTGGTCTGGAACTGCCAACCTCAGATGATCCGCCCACCTCAGCCTCCCAAAGGGCTGGAATTACAGGCGGTGAGCCACCACGCCCGGCCAGGATCCACCTGTTTCTTGCCACATCTAGGTCCTGTTGTGCTCAATATCCAGTCCTGCTCCTAACGAACCCTACCCGCTCTCCAGCCTGCCCAATCTGTGACTTAACCCAACAGCAGTTCTCGCTCTTGAAGACATGTGGGTTGCGACCCCTGCATTCAGTAACAAGCCTACCAGTTATTCAGCTAAGAAAACAGTCTCTGAAGGGACAGGGATTTACCCAAGGCTTGGGTCAATTAAGTCTGGATATGTAGTCCTTCTTCCTGAATGGCCTTACTGGGATCCCCAGTTCAGGGGGCGTCGTGGACTAAAGGACCTGCCTGCGACAAGGAGGGCTCACCTTTGCAGGCTGGCTCTGTGTCGTTCCAGTGAGGTTCGGTGGGATCCACACATTCGATGGCATTGGGGGGCCCAGGGGGCTCTAGGGCATATCCTGGGAGGCATGAGAAGGTTGCCAGTGCCCCTGGACGAAACTCAGGATCTGTGGTAGTGACATTTCCATGTGCCAGGAAGGGGGCGAAGCAGCGATCCTCCTCAAAGGCTGGGAAGGAGTCAGTCATAACAATTAAGCATTAGGACAGGCCTCAAGGGATCTCAAATTGGGGATGTGGGCTGAATTGGGGTGTTGTTTGACCTCTCACTGGGCTTTTTTTTTTTTTGAGACAGAGTCTTGCTCTGTCACCCAAGATGGAGTGCAGTGGCATGATCTCAACTCACTGCAACCTCTGCCTCCTGGGTTCAAGTGATTCTCCTGCCTCAGCCTCCCAAGTAGCTGGGATTATAAGCATGAGGAACCACACTTGGCTAATTTTTTGTATTTTTAGTAGAGACAGCGTTTCTCCATGTTGGTCAGGCTGGTCTCGAACTCCTCAGGTGATCTGCCTGCCTCAGCTTCCCAAAGTGCTGGGATTACAGTTGTGATATATTGCACCTGGCCAATTTTTGTATTTTTAGTAGAGACGGGGATTTCACCATATTGGCTAAGCGGGTCTCGAACTCCTGGCTTCAAGTGATCTGCCTGCCTCAACTTCCCAAAGAGCTGGGATTACAGACGTGAGTCACTGTGCCCGACCTGGGCTTTTTTATTTTTTATTTTTTTAGAGACAGGGTCT
Source organism: Plecturocebus donacophilus (assembly GCA_004027715.1). Classification (NCBI taxonomy): domain Eukaryota; kingdom Metazoa; phylum Chordata; class Mammalia; order Primates; family Pitheciidae; genus Plecturocebus; species Plecturocebus donacophilus. Next base: position 18,466 of record PVKP010033005.1, on the reverse strand, counting down.
CACTCTGTTGCTGAGGCTGGAGTGCAATAGTGTGATCACAGCTTATTGCAGCCTAGATCTCCTAGGCTCAAGTGATCCTCCTGCCTCAGCCTTTCCAGTAGCTAGGACTACAAGCATGCACTCCCCACCAAACAGCTCATTTTCTGATTTTTTTTTTTTGGTAGAGATGGGGTTTTACCATGTTTCTCAGGCTGGTCTCAAACTCCTGACCTCAGGTCATCCATCTGCCTTGGCCTCCCAAAGTGCTGGGATTACAGGCATGAGCCACTGCCCTGGCCTCAATGGGCTTTTAAAAACTGAATGGCATTGGGTTTAGCACTCTCTCTCCACATTGTCAAAAAATTCTAACACTCCTCATTCACGTATTTGTATTGCCTCCCTGGCCTCTGAAGGGAACCCCCTGAACTAGCCAAATCCCAGTGACCATTCTCTCTATAGAAGGTCCACAGACCAAAAAGCTACTTGCTCAAGGTCACCCAGAAGACAATGGCAGAAGCAGGTTTGCCCAGATGGCTTGATTCCCAGTCACAGATACTTGGCTCTTAAAATGGCAGAGATGGGCGGCTAAGGGGAGGGGTGCCTTTGGAGAACTGGCTGGTGTAGGTGTATTCTCTCCTCAGAAATAACAGTTGGATTCTGATCATTCCTTGCTGTTGCTAGAACTCAAAATTGCAGCTAATGCAAAAGTTACTCAGTTTTTACTTCAGTCTAAGTCAGCAAAAGTGAACATTTGTAGAGCATTTGTGTTTCTGCCCACCTGATGGTATCTTAGCTGCAAAACTCCCTGTGAGGTAAGATTTAGGTGCCTATGATACCAATAAGGAATATTTTTTTTTTTAGATTTTTAAAATTTTATTATTTTATTTTTAATTTTTTGAGACTGAGTCACGCTCTGTCACCCAGGCTGGAGTGCAGTGGCATGATCTCACTAAAATGCAACCTTGACCTCCCAGGTTCAAGTGATTCTCATGCCTCAGCCTCCTGAGTAGCTGGGATTACAGGCACGTGCCACCACGCCTGGATAATTTCTGTGTTTTTAGTAGAGATGAGATTTTACCATGTTTCCCAGTCTGGTTTCAAACTCCTGGGTTCAAGTGATCTACCTGCCTCAGCCTCCCAAACTGCAGGGATTATAGGTATAAGCCACTGTGCCTGGACTATTTTATTTATTTTTTAAAATGAGGCCAGGTGCGGTTGCTTATGCCTGTAATCCCAGCACTTTGGGAGGCCGAGGTAGGTGGATCACCTGAGGTCAGGAGTTTGAGACCATCTCTACTAAAAATGCAAAAATTAGCCGGGCATGATGGTGCAAGCCTGTAATCCTAGCTACTCGGGAGGCTGAGGCAGGAGAATCACTTGAACCAGGAGGTGGAGGTTGCAGTGAGCTGAGATCATGCTATTGTACTCCAGCCTGGGTGATAAGAGCAAGAATCCATCTCAAAAATATTTTTAAAAAAATGAGACAGAGCCTTGCTCTGTTGCCTAAGCTGGAGTGCAATGGTGTGATCACAGCTCACAGCAGACTTGGCCTCCCAGGCTCAAGTGATCCTCCCTCAGCCTCCCAAGCAGCTGGGAACACAAGCGTGCACCACACCTGTCTAATTTTGTGTGTGTGTGTGTGGAGACAAAGGTCTCGATATGTTACCCAGGCTGGTCTCAAACTCCAAGTTCAAGTGATCCTCCCATCTTAGCCTTCCAAAGTGCTGGGATTACAGGCATGAGCCACTGTGCCTGGCCACAGTGAAGAACCTTAAGCTCAGAACAGCAGTGGCCCACAACTGTGGAGCCAGGTCTCAAAACTTGCCATTTTCACTAAAAGACCTGTGCTGTTTGCACTTTAACACTCCCAGAATCTATTCCACAATTGATTTTTGCAGATCCACTGTTCTATTTCACTGTTACTTAACATACAAGGTATCATGTCCAAATCCTACCCATCCATCAGGGCCCAGTGCCATTTCCATTTCTCCCATGATTCATATCAAACACTAGACCCTCTCATCTCTGAGCATTTCACCTTTTTGGTCTCTCTCTAGCAACTATTTATACGACTCCTCTGTTTCAGCCACAGTGAAATTCCATTTCCCAAACATAACAGGCATTTCTCTGCTTCCTCACCTTTGCTCACACCCTCCCTTTTGCCTGAGATGCTCTTTCTCAAAGTTCCCCTCTTTTCTTTCCTTTCATTTCCTGTTCTTTTCTTTTCTTTTTTTGAGACCTCTGCTGCCCAGACTGGAGCGCAGTAGTACAATCATAGCTCATTGCAACCTCTTGGGTTCAAGTGATCCTCCCACCTCAACCTTCCATGACTAGAGGTATGTGCCACCATACCTGGCTAAAATTTTAATTTATAGACACAGGATCTTACCATGTTACTCAGACTGGTTCTCAAACTCCCGGCCTCAAAAAATCATCCCACCTTGGCCTCCCAAAATATTGGGATTAGAGACATGAGTCACACAACTGGCCTCAATCTTCCTTTTTTTTTCTCATGAGATCTAATCAATCTTCCTCTTTTAAAATATCCTCTGTTGGCCAGGCAGGGTGACTCATGCCCGTAATTCTAGCACTTTGGGAGGCTGAGGCAGGAGGATCATTTCAGCCCACAGTTGGAGACCAGCCTGGGCAACACAGTGAGATGCTGTCTCTCCAAAAATAAAAATAAAAATTAGCTACTCATGGTGGTGCATGCTTGTGGTCCCAGCTACTAGGCAGGCTGAAGCAGGAGGATCGTTTGAGCCCAGGAGGTTGAGGTTGCAGTGAGCCATGATCGGGCTACTGCACTACAGCCTAAGCGACAAAGCAAGACCTGTTTCAACAATAATAATATTAAAATACCCTCTGTCCTTAAAGGCCAAGCTCAAATGCCTCTTCCTCCATGATCACTGACTTCCTTGTTTCTACCTATCCGCATTGATGTCCCCGTCTTCTGGTAACGGCACCCCAATTTCAGTTTTGGAATGCGTGCCTTCTCTACTCCTGGTCCACGAGGTTAAGTAGGAGCCCACCAGGGGAGGCCACGTGAGGCAGATCAGCCAATCCCAATACTGCCTTCTCCTAGCTCAGTGACTGGCTCAGGCTAAGGCCAACCAGGACCTTAGCCAGGTCAGTGAGCGCCTATCCTGGCATTTCTGATGAGCTCTCAGGGAATACATGAGTATTCTCTCAGATGAGGTTATTAAGTTGGTGGTATGGGCTGGGCTAGGTGGCTCACTCTTGTAATCCTGGCACTTTGGGAGGCCCAGGGGGCGGATCACTTGAGCCCAAGAGTTCAAGACCTGCATGGACAACATGGTGAAACCCTGTCTCTACTAAAAACCCAAAAATTAGCTGGGCATGGTGGCGTGTGCCTGCAGTCCCAGCTACTGAGGTGGCCAAGACATGAGAATCGCTTGAACCTGGAGGAAAGGGCTGCAGTGAGCCAAGATCGTGCCACTACACTCCAGCCTGGTTGACAGTGGGGGACTCTATCTAAAATAATAATAATAATAAATAAATAAGTAATAAAAACTAAGTTGGTGGTATGTGAGTCAGCAGCTATGTCCATCACACAGGGAAAGCCTGCCTGAGAATGAAGCCGACACAGAGGACAGAACCGAGATGCTGAGATGACTAGCCTGTGGTTGTGCACCTGGATGCAGGCATACATGAAGGTTAAACAGAGAAGGCTGCCTCAGGGAAGGGGAGGGGGTCCCTGGAAGAGATCCTTGCAGTTTGGGGGCAGGGAGGTGTGTCAGATTTCAGGAATCCAAGCACGGAGGTGAACAGGCATGGAGTTTGTGCTTCCAACTATGCTTGGTGTCAGGAAGAGGGGAAGGTTTGAGGGTTGGGGTCCAGTGGGGGCGTGGGTCACTTACCTTCAAATCGGAGGCTTAACAGCAGGGGATTGGCAGGTGTCTCTGATAGCAGCTCCACATAGAGGGACTGGGCATCACTGATGAGACCCCGCTCGGGGACATCATCCATGTCCGAATCATAGATCACGGGGGATAGGGGGCTGCCCCCTGAGCGCACCATCAGCCTGGGATGGACAGAAGGGTGACCAGGAGCTCAACCTGCCTCACAAGCTGCCTCACCCCTTGCCTGCTCTCCCATCTTATTTTTACAGCTGTTATCATAACACATTAACTATATGCCTCACACTCTCCTAAGCCCTTACACATTCTCTCTCATTTAATTTTCACAAGAACTCTTGAGTCAGATACTATTATTATCCCTTATTTTATAGATGAGGACACTGGGACACAGGAAGATCAAGTAACCTCCCCAAGGTCACAGAGCAAGTAGTGGCAGGGTTGGGATACCAGGTTGCTAGGTAAAGGATGATAATGACGATGAAGATAGCAGACGCTCGGCCGGCTGCAGTGGCTCGGCTCACACCTGCAATCCCAGCACGTTGGGAGGCCAAGACGGGTGGATCACCTGAGGTAAAGAGTTCAAGACCAGCCTGGCCAACATGGTAAAACCCTGTCTCTACTAAAAATACAAAAATTAGCCAGGGATGGTGGTGCATGCCTGTAATCCCAGCTACTCAGGAGGCTGAGGCAGGAGAATTGCTTGAATCTGGGAGGTGGACGTTGCAGTGAACCAAATTCATGCCACTGCACTCCAGCCTGGGTGACAGAGCGAGACTTCATCTCCAAAAAAACAAAAGTAGCTAGCAGACACATTTATAGTGCTTATTGTCCTACGCACCATTCTAAGGACTTTACATAATTTTTTTTTTTTTAAGATGGAGTCTCACACTGTTGCCAGGGCTGGAGTGTAATGGTGCGATCTTGGCTCACTGCAACCTCCGCCTCCTGGGTCCAAGCCATTCTCCTTCCTCTGCCTCCTGAGTAGCTGGGATTCCAGGTACCTGCCACTGCACCTGGCTAATTTTTGTATTTTTTAGGAGAGACGGGGTTTCACCATGTTGGCCAGGCTGGTCTCAAACTCCTGACATCGTGATCCACTGGCCTCGGTCTCCCAAAGTGCTGGGATTATAGGCATGAGCCACCACGCCCGGCCTTGCTTTGCATAACTTCATGCATTTATCCTCACAGAAACCTGAAGAGGGAGGTACTGTTATCTCCATTTAACACAGGAGAAAACTGAGGCACAGAGAACTTAAGTGATTTGTCTAAGGTTGCACAGCTACACTTCTCAAGAAAGGCTTAGGACTAAACTGTGATGCATATCTCAACCACATCCCTGCTGCGTCTGAGTCCCCACTTAGCCTCCCTACTTCCCTGAGGTGGGGACTTCTGACCCAAGACCCAGACCCTCACCGGTCATTGTCCTCATCCAGCGAGACCCTCTCGAAGTGCAGGTGCAGCCGGCGCCCCTCAGCTGCTTCAATGACCCAACGGCAGGTAAGGTTGGGCCCTGCAGCTCCCCCAGGCTCTGGGGACACGATTCGGCCCAGTGTGGCATTGTGGATGGTGCCACCACAGGATGCTGTGGGCAGAGGAGGGGTAGGTTAAGGCCAGCCTGAGGTGACTCGTCCTTCTCCTCGGTGCCTTGGCCCGTTTTCAGAGTTGTTGTGTCCACACCCTTGGCTGGGACCTGGCCCAGGGCTGGCCTCTGCCCCATGAAGTCACCCCAGAGGACAGGACCTTCTCCAGGCCATGAGCCAGGAGAGAAACCAGCCCTGAAACAGGAGAACCCCAGGATTGACACCTCCTACGATGGAGACACCACTAAGATGCAGACTCCCCAGCTGTGGATACCCTAGGATGGGCAGTTACAGGGATCCCTAAAATTGAAAGCCTCCTCTGGGAAATCTTCAAGATGGGGACTTTCAGAATGAAGATGCCACGGGATGGGAATCCCAGGATGAGGCTCTCCGGAATAGAAGCCCTCTGAACATGAACCCTAAGAATGACTTCCTCTAGGATGAGGTCCCTCCCCCAGAGAGACGTCCAGGATGGTGACTCCCAAAATAAAATCTCCAGTGGGAACCCTGAGATGGAGACCACCCAAAGATGGAGACACCCTAAGGATAGAGACCCTTCGTGTAAAGAGTTCTGGCTGGAGACCCCAGGATGGGGACTCCACAGGGTAGATGGACCCTTTTCAGTATGGGTTTTCCCCAAAGATGGACACCCCAGAGATTGGACCCTCCCAGTGGGGTTCCCAGGACAGATGCCCCCACCCACTGTGGCAGGACACTCACCCATGCAGCTGGGAGTTTCACCGTTCCAGGATGGCCGGGTGCCATTGAGGCAGATGAGGGTCTCCTCTCCCTGCAGCTGGTAGCCTGAATCGCAGTGAAAGGTGGCAGTGCCCCCAGGGTGCAGGTCTGTCACACTCACATCCCCATGGGCCGGCCGGGGAGGGAAGCCACAGCTCAGGAGGTAGGCTGCACCAGACAGAGCAGAAGGGAGCAGGACTCACTTTCCCATGCCACCCTCTCGTAACAATCCCCTAGCACTTCCCCACTCTCCTTCCAGGCCAACCCACCAGGGGCACCCACTGGCTCCATACTGGCATACATACTGAGGAATAAGAGCTCCTCACACCGGCACCTTGCCTCACCAAGAGGAGATTCCAACATCCTGTATTTCCCCAAATCTTTGTAATTTACCCTTGTTGGCCCCCATTTTATAGATGAGGTATCTGAGGTTCAAACAAGTTATTCTGGACCCCACTACTCATTTGCTGTGTGACCTCAGGCAAATAAATGAATTATGAACTACTCTGAACTTCAGCCAGCTCTAATAATAACAGATGGTATTTGCAGAGCTTTTGAGGTACACAGAGAAAGATTATATGACCTGGCTGAGTGCAGTGGCTCATGCCTGTAATCCTAGCAGTTTGGGAGGCTGAGGTGGGTGGATCATGAAGTCATGAGTTCGAGACCCGCCTGGTCAACATGGTGAAACCCCATTTCTATAAAAACACAAAAATCAGCTGGGCATGGTGGCAGGCGCCTATAATCCCAGGTACTCAGGAAACTGAGGCAAGAGAATCACTTGAACCCGGGAGGCAGAAGTTGCAGTGAGCCGAGATTGCACCATTGCACTCCAGCCTGGGCGACAAGAGCAAAACTCTGTCTCAAAAAAAAAAAAAAAAAGATTATGTGACCTGTTTTGCAGATGTGGACACTGAGGCTCCAAGTTATCAAACGTCTCTTTGCATTTTTCTCCCCTCCACACACACAGCCTTTCTTCCACTGAGGTACCCTTGGTATACCTTCAACTTCCATTCAGAAGAACCATCTGAAATTTTTTTTTTTTTTGAAACAGGGTCTCACTCTGCTGCCCAGGCTGAAGTGCAGTGGCATGATCATAGCTCACTGGAACCTTGAACTCCTGGCCTCAAGCAATCCTCCTGACCCAGCCTCCCAAGTAGCTGGGATTACAGGTTTGTACCACCATGGCCCACTAATTTTTTTTTTTAATTTGAGATGGAGTCTTACTCTGTAGCCCAGGCTGGAGTGCAGTGGTGCGATTTTGGCTCACTGCAACCTCCACCTCCCGGGTTCAAGCTATTCTGCCTCAGCCTCTGGAATAGCTGGGACTACAGGCACATGCTACCACGCCTGGATACTTTTTGTATTTTTAGTAGACATGGGGTTTCACCATATTGATCAGGCTGGTCTTGAACTCCTGACCTCGTGATCCGCCCACCTCTACCTCCCAAAGTGCTGGGATTACAGGCATGAGCCACTGTGCCCGGCCAGCCACACTAATTTTTGATTTTTTTGTAGAGATGATGTCTCAGTATGTTGCCTAGGCTGGTCTTGAACTCCCGGCCTCAAGCAAACATGAAACTTCTTGAGGAAATTTGACTATTTTGTCTTCATTTGTTTATTTTTTTATTGAGGAGGCATCTCACTCTGTCATCCAGGCTAGAGTGCAATGACACACGATCTCGGCTCACTGCAACTTCTGCCTCCTGAGTTCAAGCGATTCTCTGCCTCAGCCGCCTGAGTAGCTGGGACTACAGGCATGCACTACCACTCCCAGCTAATTTTCGTATTTTTAGTAAAGACAGGGTTTTACCATGTTGGGCAGGCTGGTCTTGAACTTCTGACCTCATGTGATCTACCTGTCTCTGCCTCCAAAAGTGCTGAGATTGCAGGGGTGAGCCACTGCACCCAGCAGCTATATTGTCTTTAAAGACCTTAATACTCAGTGGCCTCTAAATGAATCCCCCAGTGAAAGTAAAGTGCAAGGGAAAGCTTTGCTTTTCTTGAGGAACTTGTTTACCTTCTCCTTTCTTTCAGTGAGAACTAAGGATTTCCCTTTTTGTACTTGTTGCCAGGAAGCTTGGAACCAGATGAATGTTTGTCCCTAGCAAAAATGGTCAAGCTTTTTTTTCAACTCTGATAACCATTAGAGTTGGTGCCATTTTTTCTTACTTATTCTATATAATTGCATTGCTTGCCTACTTTTTTAAGGCCTCCTGAAATTCTTGTAGAAACAGATGGGAAATGCCAGGCATGGTGGCTGGCACCTGTAATCCCAGCACTTTGGGAGGCTGAGGTGGGAGGATCACCTGAGGTCAGGAGTTCAAAAACCACCCTGGCCAACATGGTGAAACCCCATCTCTAGGAAAAACAAAACAAAACAAAACAAAACAAAAAAACAGATGGGAAACAAGCAAACAAATAAATAAAAAGTCACTTGTTAGTAAATTTTTTTTTTTTTTTTTGAGACAGAGTCTCCATCATCCAGCCTGAAGTGGTTTGACCACAGCTCACAGCAGCCTCAACCTCATGGGCTCAAGCGATGCTCTCACCTCAGCCTCCTGAGTAGCTGGGACTACAGGCATGTGCCACTACGCCTGAATACCTGAAAAAAAAAAATTAGGCCAGGTGCGGTGACTCACACTGGTAATCCTACCACTTTGGGAGGCTGAGGCAGGTGATCACCTGAGGTCAGGAGTTCGAGACTAGCCTGGCCAACATGGCAAAAACCCAACTCTACTAAAAATACAAAAATTAGCTGGGTGTGGTCGTGGGCCCCTGTAGTCCCAGCTACTCGGGAGGCTGAGGCAGGAGAATCATCTGAACCCAGTGGGCAGAGGTTGTAGTGAGTCAAGATCATTCCACTTCCCTCCAGCCTGGGTGAAGGAGTTAAACTCCGTCTTAAAAAATAATGGTTTCACCATGTTGCCCAGTCTGGTCTTGAACTCCCGGACTCAAGCAATCCTCCTGCCTTGGCCTCCCAAAATGCTGGGATTACAGGTGTGAGCCACTGTGTCCAGCTAAGCTGTGTCTTGTAGGAGGGGCAGGCTCTGGTTAGCAGAGGGCTTTGGAGACACCAGCTTGGCTGGGCCTTTGCTTTTTCTGTCTCTCTGGCCCTCAGTGATTCTGTAAGAGACCTGGTTTCTCCCTATGTCAAAATTCAACAAATATTTCCTTGGTTGGGCCCTGAGGACAAAGAGGTGAAAAAGATCCAGGCCTTGTCCTCAGGAGTCCATCGTCTACTGAGATAGACATAAGAACAACCTTCTAGAACACAGTGGTTTCAATATATGGTAGCCTCTGTAATGGCTGCCCATGGTCAACAGAATCAAGTCTGAATGTTTTAGTTTGACATTCAAGTCCCTTCCACAGCTAAATGCAGCCCACCACATTCCAGCTTCAGGGTTGCGCTCCCAAGACCAATATAGCCTACACAACACGGTTCTGTGACTCCTCGTTTCCACCTCCATATTTTTGCTTGTCCCCTCCTCCCCCTACTTTCTCATCTTTTAAGAGCTCAGACTGGGGGGCTTAAGTACCACCTCTTCCAGGAAGCCTGCCTGACTCTACATCTCTCCGACAGTTATTTGCTCTCTTATCTACACACAATCCTGCATACATAATTTTGTCATCATATTAGCCACTGTTTTTGTTGTTGTTGTTGTGGTTATTGTTGTTATTGCTGCTGTTGTTTTGAAACAGAGTCTCACTCTGTCACCCAGTCTGGAGTGCAGTGGCTTGATCTCGGCTCACTGCAAATTTTGCCCCTCGAGTTCAAGTGATTCTCCTGCCTCAGCCTCCTGAGTAGATGAGATTACAGGTATGCGCCACCATGCCTGGCTAATTTTTGTATTTTTGGTAGAGATAGAGTTTCACCATGTTGGCCAGGCTTGTCTCAAACTCCTGACCTGAGGTGATCCACCCCCCTTGGCCTCCCAAAGTGCTGGGATTACAGGCATGAGCCACTGTGCCTGGCCTAACCGTGGTCTTTTACCACTGGCCCAAGCCTTATTTATTTTGTGTCCTAAAAGGCTAGTCTATGAGGTCAGGAGTTCGAGACCAGCCTGGCCAACATGATGAAACCCCGTCTCTACTAAAAATACAAAAAATTAGACGGGTGGGGTGGGACACACCTGTAATCCCAGCTACTAGGAGGCTGAGACAGGAGAATCGCTTGAACTCAGGAGGCGGAGGTTGCAGGGAGCTGAGATCGTGTCATTGCACTCCAGCCTGGGCAACAGAGCAAGATTCTGTCTTAAAAAACAAAACAAAACAAAACAAAACAAAAAAAAACCGACTAGCCTGGCTGATCAATGGCTGCAGCCAGGAGGCGGCATGGCTGATTTGTTGTCAGGCAGGCCCGAGTTCCAGTTCCAGCTCCAGAACTTACTAACTACATGACTTTGAGCAGGTGACTTCATCTCTAGGGGCCTCTCACCTATTAACAGCAATAATAATTCCTATCAGCGAGGATTGGCCTGAAAATTAAATAAAAGAAACACGCAAAGCACTTGGCACATAGAAGCTGCTGAGAAAATGTTAATCACCCGCCCCTCAGCCTCAATTAATGAATGACTGGGAGCCAGGGACTCGGGGATCTGGTGTCTGGCTGCAATAAACGTGCAGGTGGCTGAGCAATCTACATAACCTTTGAGTCTTTTTCTTCCTTTGAGAGATGGAACCGACAATGGCCACTATCGGGGTTGCTGTGAGAGGCAAATGAGTGAGAAGCAAATGAAACAATGCTAGTGAAAGGGCTTTGGAATGGGAAAGTTTGCTGCACTTGGGGTGAGGGGTGAGGGAGCCTTTGGCTTTTCAGAGAAGCTAATGAGGCCGCTCTGGACCAGAGGACCCAACTAGTGCAGGTTGGAAAGGGCTGAAACAGGGCCTCAGTCCCAAAGGTGCCCGGCGCAGCTGCGAAGCAGGAAAGACCTAGCAATGAAGGCCAATTTATGCAATAGCCCTGCTTCCCCAAATGTTCCACTTAGCCTAAGGAGTCCTATTTTCAATGCCCTGGGGAAGCGGCTGCTTAAAGGAGCCAGTGGGGAGCCATATCTTCAGATATTGCAATAGCTGAAGTCCAGCACTTGCCCCGGCCCTCCAGGCATGCTCTTACTCCGCAATAAGCAGGTCCCTACTGCCAAATACACACCCCCAGCTCGCTGCCCTCCCCCACTCCTGTCCTGAATAGACGCCTTTGCTATGCATACACACACATGAGCCCCTGGGGCAGATCCTGAGCAGATGCCTCAGGAGAGGCTGGAGAGGACGTGAGAACAGGATTCAGGGTGTATCCTGGATGAGGCACACAAGGCATCTGCAGTCAGCAACGCTTGCAAGGAGGGCAGAGTGCATGACAGCAGCCAAGGCCATGCAGTGATGTGAAGGGGACACTGACCCGACACACTGTTCTCGCTCTGTCTCCACGAAGCATAGGAAGACAGCAGTCTCGTGCACACACGGATGCTAGAACATACCCAAGTTGCAAACCTGAGGCTCTCACTTTCCTGCTTAAAACATTTCAAATTAGGCCGGTTGCAGTGGCTCACACCTGTAATCCCAGCACTTTGGGAGGGTGATGCAGGTGGATCACTTGAGGTCAGGAGTTTGACACCAGCTGGCCCATATAGTGAAACCCTGTCTCTACTAAAAATACAAAAATTAGTCGGGTGTGGTGAACGCCTGTAATTCCAGATACTTGGGAGGCTGAGGTAGGAGAATCGCTTGAACCCGGGAGGTGGAGGTTGCGGTGAGCCGAGATCATCACCACTGCACTTTAGCCTGTGCGACCGAGTAAGACTGTCTCAAAAAATAAAAAATTAAAAAAAAAAATTCAAATGTCTCCCTGTCATACCTGCAGGTTGAAGTAGTCTGAACTCCTTACTGAAGCAGATAAGGCTCTTTATGGTCTGAAGCTGACCTGCCTCCCAGCCTGGTCTCTGGCCCATTTCTCCTTCATCTCTTTCTGTGCTTTGACGGTAATAGCAGCGACTGACAGTTTTGAAGTCTCACTGTGTACCACATACTGTTTTGTTTTGTTTTTGAGACAGAGTTTCATTCATTGCCCAAGCTGGAGTGCAGTGGTACAATCTTGGCTCACTGCAACCTCCACCTCCTGGGTTCAAACGATTCTCCTGCCTCAGCCTCCCAAGTAACTGGGATTACAGGTGCACACCACAACGCCTGGCTAATTTTTGTATTTTTAGTAGAGATAGGGTGGTTGCCCAGGCTGGAGTGTAGTGGTGTGTGACCTTGGCTCACTGCAACCTTTGCCTCCTGGGTTCAAGTGATTCTCCTGCCTCAGCCTCCTGAGTAGCTGGGATTACAGGTGCGTGCCACCACGCCCAGCTAATTTTTTGCATTTTTAGTAGAGACAGGCTTTCACCATGTTGGCCAGGCTGGTCTTGAACTCCTGATCTCAGGTGATCCATCTGCCTCAGCCTCCCAAACTGCTGAGATTACAGGCAGGAGCCACCACACCAGGCCACACACTGTTTTAAACACTTGACATGTATTAATTCATTTGATCTTCCCCATAATGCCAAGTATTGTGATCCCTATTTTTCAGATGAGATCATGAGGTACAGAAAGGTTAAGTAACTTGTCCCAGATCACACAGCTAGGACAATTCTATCTTTCATGCTGAATTCCTTCACCTCATCTGGGGGTCATAAGTTCTCTTGCTGGGTCTTGGAGTGTGCTTTTTCATCCACCTAGCCATCTGCCTCCCTCCTTCTCTCCCTCCCTCACACCCTTTCCCTGGTGAATTTATCCTTCGGGTCTCAGCTTAGTCATCATCTCCTCCAAGAAGATGTCCCCATATTCCTTGGGAGAAATTTAGGTCCCTTAGCTATGTGCTGCCCCCGCTGGTGTTTCCTCCATCATATTCCTTATCTCCTTGAATTATAACCATCCTGCTGACTCTTCCATCTTCCTACCTAGATTCTGAGCTCACTGAAGCCAGATTTATACTTGGTGTGTTCATTACTCCTCCAAGGCCAACACAGGGACTGGTATGATGCCAGCAATTGATAAATATTTGTTGGGTTCAATGGATGAATTGCCCCTTGGACGTGTGCACAGATCTGTGAGTGTGTGAGATAAATGTGCCTGGGTCTTTTCTGAGGGCCCTGCCCCCCAAGGTTACAGAAAGGAGGAAAAGCTCCCCTCAGCACCCTGTGCTTCAGTGGTTCTTGGAGACATCCCCTATATGCAGTATGGCCCCTGCCCTTCCAGCAGCACCCTCAAATTCCTCACCCTGATAGTGGATCCTGAAGCCACCGCCCCTTGGGACTCGTGGGCTCTGGAAGTGCAGAAGCAGCCGGTTGGTTGGGCTCCGAAGAACTTGTCCTTCTCCAAGCATGGACGAGTTGGCCAGGAGTCGGGGGGCCAGGCCTGGGGATCCCCCACCAGCCAGCACCAGGAGCTCCTCCTCCTGCGACAGGTTCAGCGTCTGCACCTAGAGAAGCCAGACACAGACCCATCAGGGCAAGTCAGCCAGGGGTTTGACCTCCGAAGCCCCTCTCCTGTGCCTTTGCCCTGTGTGTAGCAGCCAAATTGCACCGTGCTGCTGCCCAAGTTGTAGAAATCTAGAAGAGTTTCTGAGGTCACTGGAATCATCAGACAGGTTCTTTGGCTCCCAGGCCAAACCTGTGCACACCCACAGGCCCAGAGGAAAAGGCTGGAAGCTGCACGGTCACATGCTTTGGTCCAGTTACCTGGATCTCAATGCCGTAGCCAGGGTAGACATGGATGCTGTAAGTGCAGTCGAGGAGTCCCAGGGTACGGCTGGCAGGGCTCCCCAGATCCGGAGACTCCACATACCCTTCGCCCTCGGAGATGTTGTTATTACACAGAACTGAGGAGATACAAATGGCTGGGATGGAAGGAAGCCCTTGCCCTCCCAGCCAAGCAGCTCTGAAGGCCTTCATCTGCCTTCCCCTCAGCAGCTCTCACCATTTTTTGTTTTGTTTTGAGACAGGGTCTTGTTCTGTCACCCAGGCTAGAGTGCAGTGGAGCAATCATGGCTCATTGCAGTCTCAAACTCCTGGGCTCAACTGATCCTCCCGCCTCAGCCTCTTGAGTAGCTGGGACCACAAGTGCGCGTTACCACACTGAGCCAATTTTTAAAATTTTTTGTAGAGATGGGGTCTTGCCATGTTTCCCAGGCTGGACTCACACCTGCCTCAAGCGATCCTCCTGCCTTGGCCTCTCAAAGCACTGGAATTACAGGTGTGTGCTGCTGTACCCCCTCACCATCTTTAAGCAATGCTCCCTCTCCCACCTGAGCCAGAACTCCCTTCCACAACTGTAATATAGCTGGAACACATGGAACGCTGCCTGCTACGTAGTAAGGGTACAGAAGTGCTTCCTTTGTTATTATTAAGCAGAAGTCCTCCCATCTGTACCCAGCAGCCTCTCTCCCATCCTTCCCTAGCATGTACCTCTCTGGTGCTCCCACCCCCATCCCCTTGCTGTTGCCTCACCTGGGCTGGTCACTGTAGTGGTAACAGTTGTCGTGGTGATGATGGTGGTCGTGGTCTCCTCCTCTCCTCCCACAGGCCCAAGGGGAGGCCCTGGGGAGGCAGGGCTGGGTGGGGGCGGGGCTGTGGTTCCTGGGGGCGGGGTCAGCAGCTCTGGTGCGGTGGGGCCAGCCCCCCTGACCCCCTTAGGGGTAACAGCTGTTGTCAGAGGCCCTGTCCCTGGCTCAGTGGCCCGTGGCAGGGAGGGCACCGCGAGAGTCTGGCCGGCTGGAGGGGTGGCTAGTGTGGGGTCCAGTTCAGATCCTGGGACAGTGGAGGGAACATCAGGGCACAGGAGGAGCACATGGAGGACCTTGGGTGGGGAGCAGGGCTAAGGGAAACTAGGGGTTCCCCTGCCATACCCCCAAAGCCTCCCCTACCAGGTACAGCACCCCGCTTTTCCCTTCCCCACCCTGACCCCTCACATCCTTCCAAGGCTTCCACAGCCTGAGTTCCCCCTGTTTCGATTCCCATCCCTTCTCTTCACCAAGCCCCTTCCACCCTGATGCTTCTCTCTGTGAACCTCTCTCTGCCTCCTGGTCTGATCGTTCAGATCGGGCTCTCTCTCTGGTTTTCTCCTCTCTCCTCTGTCTTGCTCTCTCTCTGGAACTCTTTATTTCCTCATTTCCCTGTTTAGTATTCTGATTGCAGGCTGATTTCATGATTCAAGATCCACTAGTTTTTGCATTTCATTCTCTGTCCCTCTGTCTGCCACCATTTCTCTGATTCTGGTTCTTATTTTCCATCCCTCTTTCTATGTGTCTGTTTTTCTGTCTGACCATCTCCAAATCATTCTGTCTCTGTTTCTCTGGCTCTGTCTGTGCCCAGGTTTGACTTTCTCTGACGGTCTCGTTCTGTGTCCCCTGAATCTCACCCGCCTTCCTGCAGGCTCTTGCCTCCTCTGCAGTCTCTCTCTGCCTGCTCTTCTCCAGCCTGGCTCCCCATCTCCCTGAGTCCATGTCCCTCCCTCCACCTCTAGGCCACTCCTGCCACTCTGGGGCCCTCACCCAGCAGGTAGCCCATCTCTGGTCCCCTCCTCAGCAGGGCCCCATGGAGCAGTTCAGCCAGGGCCTCGGAGGCCACCGTTGGGGTCTCACTTCCAGGTTCTGGCAATATCTCCTCCTCCTTCAGGGGCAGACCTAGGAGGAGAAGTTGTGTGAGCTTCTCCACTCCCCCACATCCCTTCCTTCTCCAGAGAGATCTTTTCTAGAACTCTCCCTCCCTCCTCCATCAACTGGGCCTGCAGAGAATCAGAGGGTCCCAGGTTCAACTGAGAGCCAAGATGGGAGGAGGGGCTCCCAGCTGCCCTCACACTCACACTCCCACACCTCTTCTCTCCCCTCCCCTCTCCCGGGGCTGGGTGGGCCTTCAGTGAACACCTTAGCGCTTATGAACCCTGGACAGCGCCAGTAAGGCAGAAGGGGTGCTGGTACTGCCTTTCCGTTCACCTCAGTGGTGATCTCCCCCAAGCCCTGGGGCTCTGCAGAGGGTCTGGCCGCACCCCTCCAGCCCTTGCTTCCGCAGTGCCCGGCTTTCTCTCTGGGCTTCTGTCTCTGCAGTGTGGCTGTCTTTTCTCTCTCCCACCCCACCCCCTCACTCTGTCTCTCTCTGGTCCTCTGCAGTCTCTGCTTCCTTCCCTGGAGTCTCGCTGGGGTTCAGAGTGGAGGACTGAATATCTGGTCTCTGAGCCTTGCCTCTGCTCATCTGTCTTTGTCCGTACATCCAAGAACATTTGTGTGCGCAGAGCCTGGCATCTCTCTCAGCACCTCCATCTCCCACCCAGGTCCCTCCGTGCTTCCGCCGCCTCCGCAGACATCCCCCCAACTTTCCCAGCCCTCCTTCATGGATCTAGCCCCTGAGACACTGCTAAAAGCTTATCTCATTAATTTCCCTGGCTTCTCACTATTGAGGGTTAAGGGGTTTCGGGTTCAAGACAGAAATCTCTGGCTTGCCCCTTTCCCATCAGCTGTGCCTCTCCCCTCCCCCATGAGCTCGGAAGACCCAGGATGTTAAGAGAAAGGAGGGTGGAGGACCCCGCTGGGCGCCTTCCTGGGGCCCACACCCACACTCTCATATCCTTACCCTGGATCCAGGGACAGCTCAGCAGAATTAGGAACAGCAGCTGGAGAGGCGGCGGGTGCTGGACCCTGGGAGTCCCCATGGCGACTCACCCTGATCTCTCTCCTCTGTGCCTAAGTAATCTGGCTGCCACCTTTCCTCCGTCTCCTTTTATCTTTCCCTTTAAATATTTTTTCCTCCCTCGGTAGGAGTCAGCAAAGAAAGGCAATTTCTCTGCCCCTTGGGATGGAGAGGCCGAATTGGGCTAGGGGTCGCCTGGAGCCCACTCCCCTTTGCTCAGTCTCCTCTGTCCTCTGCTCCAGGCTCTGTGGTAGAGGGGGCGCGGCTCCGGCTGCAGGGGGTGGAGCCCAGAGGGCCGAAGGGGCCGGTGGCCTGGGTTACCCTCCTGCTCAGGCTCCTGGGTCCACCGGGCTGGCTGGACCCCAAGCTAGGGGACTGAGGAGGAGGAAGGCAGTTTCTGGGGGCCGAGGGTGGGGTCGAGGATGGGGGGGTCCCCACTGGGCTCTAGCGGGGCTTGTCGGGGAAGGGAAGGGGTGGGTTGGGGAACTGGGAGAGCCGAAGCTCGGGCACTGGAGCTGAGGGAGGGAGAAGCTGAGAAAGGTATCGAGCCCACGTCAGATCCTGGGGACGGGCGAAGGGAGGGGCCTGGGATTTATTTGACGGGGAGGGAGGAGGAGGAAGTGCAGATGGAGGAGGGAGGGACCATACGAGCCAGGGCTGTAATCCTCACTCCCGCGGCCTCTAGGGGAGGCAAAGGAAACTCTCTGGTCCCAGCAGTAATTAGCCCCCCTCCCCCTGCCATTTCAGCACATCTGGAATCTGAATCTCTTCTTCCCAGGGCGCCGAGGGGCTGCACAGCTTGGTTCGCGCCTGCTCGGCCCCCCATTATACCCCCTGTTCACATCCAGACTCCCCACGGGGTTTCCCTTCGCCTTTTACAGCAGCCCGGGTGGAACGGGCTCTCCCTCCCCCAGGAGAATGGCCAGCTTCCACGATTGTGAGAAGTCTCGTGGGTGACGGTCCGGAGTTTGGGAAGGAAAGATAGACCCCTCCTCTTCCATACACCGTGACCCGGGCCAGCTAACAGGCGGCCTAGGCTCTGATTTTCCCTCCGGAGCGCTCTTTTCAGCACCAGCGGCGCGCGGACAGCTCCCCTCGCCCAGCCTTGGCGGGCCCGGCCCGGCGCCGCCCACGATTGGCTGAGGCCGCTTTCGGTGTCCGCCGGGCTCGCGGGCTCCCGGACTGGCCCAGGGCCAGCGGGAATCACAGGCCGACTGACCGAGGGACCGGCCGCCCGATGGACTGGGCTTGACGTCCTTGCCCGCAGTCCCGGGCGCTTGCCCAGCTGTCAGCCCGCGCTCGCCCCGCCCCACAGGCTCCGCCCCTCAGGCCCCGCCCATTCTTTCGCACTGCGGGGCGGCTGGAGGTTGGCACCTTGGCCCCTTCGCCCCACGTGGAGCCCTTTCCGGGCTGGGGCGGCGGAAGACACAACCTGAGACGACTCTCCCCCTACCCCGGCCCCCGGCTGACTTGCAGCGCCACTGGGAGGGGTCAGGGGTGGCTGAGCTGAGAGGGCTCCAGGAAGGAGTGACGTCAGGGTGAGTGGGAGCCAAGGAAGGAGCGAGTAGGAGAGAGGGAGCGAGAGCCAGGCAGGACCGCAGGGTCGGGGCGAGTGAGGAGCGAGGGCAAG
>PVKP010033004.1:0-25415 GCA_004027715.1 Plecturocebus donacophilus | reverse complement strand
TGGATGGATGGATGGATGGATGGATGGACTTGTGTGTGGGTGGGTGGATAGATGGGTGTATTGGTGGATGGATGGATGGGTGGATGGGTGGATGGATGGATGGATGGATGGATGGATAGATGGGTGGGTGGGTGTGTGGATGGATAGATGGATGGATATATGGATGGATGGATGGTATATGGACGACTAAAAGGCAAGACTCCTTAGCCATCATTTTACCCTTTAAGTTTTCTGGCATAGTACTCCTTTTATTTTTTTCTAGAAATATACTGTCTATCCTAATCAATACAGACCAATAAGACAGAGATTAAATAATTACCCTAATAATTAAAAGTAATTACTTTATGAGTTAATAATTAATTTCAACTGGATAGTTACTGTGAAGAATGTCAAGGTACTAAGGGAACATACATAATAGTAGTCTGGAAAATCAGGTAAGATGTCCCCAAGGAGATGTCAGTAAGCCAAGACCTAAGGTCCAACTAGGAGTCAGTCAAGGAAAAAGGGGTCAGGAGGGTGTTTCAGGCAAGAGAGGTTCAGGCTGAAGAGATGCCAAGCACAAAAGCCCAGAGGCACGAAGGACCTCAGATCGATAGACTAAAGGAAAGAAGAACAATATCACAAGAGAAGAGCAGAGTGAACAAAGCTTAAATGTGAAGAGAAGACACTGGAAATGTGAGTGCGATTCTAGGTCATGAAGACATTTTAAAGCCAGATTAAGAATTTGGGGTGAGTGGTATGCCAGACCCTTTAATTGTTCAGGATTTCTTGTGTGTGACTATGAACAATTCAAGGGTCTGGCAAGATCAGCCCATGAGCTGCCATCTGCAATAGTAATGAAGTTGGGAAAAAAGTGGGTAGAACATGTTGCCATTCATTATTGCCTTTTCACAAAAATGTAAGCAAAGAAGGTATATTTCCTTGACCATTCTTGTGTTCTCTGTTCCCTTTTCATCATCAGCTCCACAGTGTGGAAGTTTGGCAAAGGTGTTAAAGTTGATATAATCTCAAGCTTTTCTTTGTAATTTTCTTTTCTTTTTTGAGACAAAGTCTCACTCTCTCGTCCAGGCTGGAGTGTAGTTTCACAATCTTGGTTCACTGCAACCTCCGTCTCCCAGGTTCAAGCAATTCTCCTCCCTCAGCCTTCCCAAGTAGCTAGAATTACAGGTGCAGACCAACATACCCAGCTAATTTTTGTATTTTTAGTAGAAACAGAGTTTTGCCATGTTGGCCCGGCTGGTCTTGAACTCCTTGCCTCAAGTGATCCACCTGCCTCAGCCTCCCAAAGTGCTCAGATTATAGGCATGAACCACAGCGCCTGGCCGCTTTTCTTAAGTAAAGTAAATGATTGTCTTTGCATTCTTATTCTCCTTATCATCCTCTGAGGCACAGGAGTTTGACAGGAATTATCAGCAATGCCATGCAACAATGATATCCTGCTTGTCACTTCCAACTGGTTTCTGCAGAGCCCTGCTGAGTAGATGGGTTGGAGGTCCATTTAAGGCTTAAGAACTGAGCTGTCCTATTAGCCAGGCATGATGGTGGGTTCCTGTAGTCCCAGCTACTTGGGAGGCTAGGCAGGAGAATCACTTGAACCCAGGAGGCAGAGTCTGCAGTGAGCTGAGATCACACCACTGCACTCCAGTCTGGGCAACAGAGGGAGACTCTGTCTCAAAAACAGAACTGAGTTGTTCTTCCCAAAATAACAGCTACAGTTTATTGAGTGCTTACTGTATGCCTGGAATATGCTAAAAAGCTTTATATCCATTATTTTATTTAATCCTCTCACTATCCCTATGACAACACTTGACACACCCACTTAATAGATAAGGATACTGCAGGTGAGAAATGCAATGTCACTTATCCACAGCCATATAACTAAATAATGGACCCAGGATCCAAATCCCAGTCTATCTTCAAAACTTATCCTCATTCCACTAGACAGCATTGACTATAAGCAGTCTGACTCTCATGACTTAAGCATTGGTCAAGAGGAGAAATTCTGCTATCTATGACTGATGCCATGCACTGAGTTCAGAGAGCTGTTCATTAAGATTAGAGACATTTATCTATGGGATGACCTGTAGGTTTCTAAACTGGCCTTGCCTCTATGGGCTGAACCTAAATTCGTTTGGACTAATTATAGGCCTAGCCTGGACCCCACACCTCGCCTGGCTGGAGCCCTTCATTTATTTGTCTGTGTTGTTTAATCAAGCCATAGATTTTCCATGCATACTTGCCCCTACTTAGACACAGATACTCTGCTGCAATGAGCATTCAATATCAGACACCAGTCCACATCCTAAGTAATCCTCACTCACAGATCAGGCTTGGGGTCTTCCTTGCATCCACAGCTCCCATTTAATATGAATGGCTAGGGCATGCCCTATATCTAAATAAGAGGGATCTCCAGGAGAGCTAGCCTCACCCGGAGGCAGTAGGCTAAGCTGAACATCTCTCAAAAGCAGATGGGTGATACAGCATAAACCACACCTGAACTCGTCCTGTTGATATATCCATCTGATTTGGGATTTAGGGAAGTGGCTTTCTGCTCCTAATATCCACCACAGGAATACTATGGAGTAGAAAGGACCCACATCCCATTCTCCTTGAACTCAAGGACCAGTTTTGCCTCTTGCCAATGGAGAGACCTTTCACTTCCTTCTCTAAGCCTGTCCTAGCTGAGGTTGTAAGATGAAACTTTTCCATATTCATTCATTATGCCTCATTAAATAGAGAAGTTATCGGTACCCCTATTTCAAGGATATTAATATATAAGTTGGGGTTGTATATAAGAAAGTTTTGATGTTCTTTATAATAAATAATAATAAATTAATTTAATTTAATAATAGATAATAAATCTACTTCCCTTCTCAAGTTACAGGATTTCCTGAGAAAATCTCTCCCACTCTCTGACAGTATTGATTGCTCTTTCCACTGTGATGAAACCTGTAGATAAAATTGATTTCTGCTTGTTCGGCATCCACATGTAACATTCTCCCTCGCTGCCTTCATAACGTTTTGTTCAAAAGCCCATTGTTAATGCATGAATCCACGTGGCCCACAGGAGTCTGACATCACTCCCAACACCAGGTATGGAGGCTAATTTATCAGCCAACCAAGGCACACATTTCAACAGTGACTGTAGATACATGACTTAAGCTGGCTAATCAGACTGAAGAGAATGGCCGCAGTGACAACTGGGAGAGGCATGTTGCTCTCTTCTGCTGAATATGGAAGTGCATTGCCCAGATGTGCACAGGCATCCCTAAGATGAAGCTTCAACAATGAGGGGCAGAGAGAGGGACGGTATAGATGTGGGGACTTCGTTGATGTGTGTCATTGAGCAGCTGGAACAACCAACCATAGAACCTGCTCTACCTCTAGAATTACTGCTTCATGAGTTGAGAAGTCTTGTTGTTTGTGAAAGTTTGGTTGTTTTTTCTTTTATGTGGAGCTGCAAGCATCTGAATGATACTTAATAAGTTTTCTTTCCAGGCCGGGTGTGGTGGTTCATGCCTGCAATCCCAGCATTTTGGGAAGCTGAGGTGGGTAGATCACCTTGAGGTCAGGAGTTCAAGACCAGCCCGACCAACATGGTGAAATCCCATCTCTACAAAAATAGAAAAATTAGCCAGGCATGCTTCCGAGTACCTGTAATCCCAGCTACTTGGGAGGCTGATGTAGGAGAATTGCTTGAACCCAGGAGGTGGGGATTGCAGTGAGTTGAGATCTAGCCACTGCACTCCAGCCTGGGTGACAGTGAGACTGAATCTTAGGGGAAAAAAAAAAAAGTTTTATCTCCAGCTCAGACCTGTTCCCTGAGTTTCTGACTCTCTGTGTTGGATCATCCCATCAGCATAGAACACGTTGAAACAGCTCTCATGGTAACAGAAATAACCTAGACTTCACTTCTCAGCTTCCCCTTATAGGAAAATGCCTTAAACATGCTCTGTCTCCACTTTCAAATTCATTCTCTTCTATATCTTCTCTAATCAATCACCTCGCACTTCCCCCACCACTAACCACCACCTCCATCAACCACCACATCTTCTACTGAACTGCTCTGCAAGATGCGACTCAGCAGGCCCTTCCCTCCTTAAAATGCTGTGTTCTCCATGCTCTTAGGACACCATGCTCCTGGCTTTCCTCCTGCTCAAAGCTTCTCCGTCTCTGCCTTCTTTGCAAGCTTTGCCTCCTGCTTCCTGATACTATGTATTGGAACACCCTGGCATTTGCTTCTCAGACCTCCCTTCTACACTCACTGCCTCGGTGATCTCTCTAAGCCCTGTGCCTTCAAAGATTACCAACCAATGATTCTCAACTTCCTCCCTGAAGTCCACACTTCCACATGCTATGTCCTGATTATCTCCACCTGGATGCCTCCCAGTTAACATAACCAAAAGGGAACTTGATATGATTCCCCAAACCTATTTCTCTAACAGATTTCCCACCTCAGTAGACACCCCCTTCACCCCATTGCTCAGAGCCAAGACTCACCCCCAACTCCTCCCTGTTTTTACAATCTGCATGCAATACTACAGCCAGGTCTGCTGGGTCTACAAGCAAACCACATCCTGGATCTTCCCACCTCCCATCACCTCCACTGCTACTTCCAAATCACCAGCAATAGGCTCCTAACTGGACTCATGGCCTCCACTCTTTGTTTCCTGTTGTAACCTTCTAAAAAGGTAGAAATGTGAATCATATGGCCCCTTTATTCAGAACACCTATGAATCTCTCTTTATCCCCCAACTTCACCAGCGCCCCACCACATGCACACCCTTTCAGCCTTGACCACTATCATTCTACTCTCCATCTCCATGATGTTAACGTTTTGAGCTCCCACAGATGAATCAGAGCAGGCAATGTCTATCTTTTGTGCGTGGCTCATTTCACTTCCCATACTAACCTCTAGCTCCATCCACATTGCTGCAAATGACAGGATTTCATGCTTTTTTATGGCTGAATAGTATTCCATTGTGTGTATATATATATATACCTTTTCTTTATCCATGCAACTATTGAGAGACACATAAGTTGATTCTATATCTTTGCTATTGTGAATAGTGCTGCAATAAATATAACCAAATACCACATCCCCACTCATAAGTGGGTGTTGAACAATGAGAACACACTGACACAGGGAGGGGAACATCACACACTGGGGCCTGGGGGGTGGGGGACTAGGCCAGGAATAGCAGGGGATAGATACGGGGATGGGGAAGGGTTAGCATTAGGAGAAATACCCAATGTAGATGATGGGGTGATGAATGCAGCAAACCACCACCATGGCATGGGTATACCTATGTAACAAACCTGTACGATCTGCACATGTATCCCAGAACTTAAAGTATAATAAAAAAATGAAAAAGAAAAAAAATCAAAGAAAGAAGTTCTAATGTTTGACAGCAGAGTAGGGTGACTCTGATGTTAGGATAGCTATCATCTTGCTATTTGTCATTTCTATGTGTTGGGAACATTTCAAGTCTTTTTTTTCCTAGCTATTTAAAAATATACAATTTTTAAATATATACAAATGTATAAAAATATGAAAATATCAAGATGATAGATATCCTAAACACCCTGACTTGGTCATTACACATTCTATGTACAAAACAAAATATCATATGTGCTTCATAAATTTCTACAAAAGTTATTATCTTTAAAAATAAAATAAAAAATAAAACCTAAATCTAAGCACACTTCTTTTAAAAAAAATAATAAGCAAACTCTTTCCTTTTCTCATCCACTCCTTCCCCACAACCTCTGATACCCATCATTCTTTTTAGTTTGACTTTTTTAGATTCCACAGGTAAGTGGAATCATGCAGTATTTCTCTCTCTGTGCGTGGCCTATTTCACTTAGCTCTAGGATTAGCCATGTTGTTCCAAATGACAGAATTTCCTCCATTTTGAGGACTGAATAGTATTCCTTTGTGGATATACATTTCCTTTATTTGTTCATCAACAGAATACTGCTGCAGTGAACAGCATTATAC
Organism: Plecturocebus donacophilus; assembly: GCA_004027715.1. Taxonomy (NCBI): domain Eukaryota; kingdom Metazoa; phylum Chordata; class Mammalia; order Primates; family Pitheciidae; genus Plecturocebus; species Plecturocebus donacophilus. Next base: position 19,414 of record PVKP010033004.1, on the reverse strand, counting down.
AGAATGGTGACATAATCAATAATCATGTATTATATATTTTAATTTGCTAAAAGAGTACATTTTAAATGTTCTCATTACAAAACAGTTGTAAGTAAATGAGATGTGAGGTATGTTAATTAGAATGATTAAATCATTCTGCCATGTGAATACGTAACAAAACATCACAGTGTGCCACAAATATATACAATTATTATTTGCCAGTTAAAAGCTAAATACATTTTAAATGCATAAATATGGACCGTCAGTGGCTACCATTACACTCAGAACAAAGCTCATGGCCAAGGCGCTCACTCTGTGTTCCGGCCTCTGACCTCCTCTCTGCCGCACAGGCCTTCCTGCCATCCTGCAGTCAATCCACGCCTGTTTCTTTCTTGGCCCCTTTTGCTGGAATGCTCTTCCCCCAGATGTCGGCATAGCTGGCTCTCTCCATTCTTGTCACAATTCAAATGTCACCTCCTCAGAGACAACTTAGGCAAATTCCAGCTCAGCCCCTCGCTCACCATCCCCTTCCTCTGTTTTCTTTGTTTTCATTTCCTTCCTGGCACTTATCGCTACCTGACATGTTAGAATTCAGCTGTTTATTATCTGTGCCATGAGAGTGGGTATTCCATGAGGGCCGAGACTTTATCTGCTAGGAGCCTTGTTGCCAGCAACAGAACGAGGATTGATGGATTGACTGAATGAATGCCTAAACCACTGGTACGGTTTGGATATTTGTCCCCACCTAAATCTCATGTTGAGATGTAATCCCCGATGTTGGAGGTGGGGCCAGGTGGGAGGTGTTTTTATCACGGAATTGAATCTCTCATGGCTTGGTGCTGTGCTAGCAGCAGTGAGTGAGTTCTCAGGAGATATGGTCATTTCTTTCTGTTGTTGTTGTTGAGAGGGAGTCTTGCTGTCGCCCAGGCTGGAGTGCAATGACACTATCTCGGCTCACTGCAACCTCCACCTCCCAGGTTCAAGCAATTCTCCTGCCTCAGCCTCCCCAGTAGCTGGGACTAAAGGCGTGTGCCACCACACCGGCTAAATTTTTTTTTTTTTTTTTGTATTTTGAGTAGAGATGGGGTTTCACCATGTTGGCCAGGCTTGTCTCGAACTCCTGACCTCAAATGATCCACCTACTTCAGCCTCCCAAAGTGCTGGTATTACAGGTCTGAGCCACCATGCCTGGCCAAGACCCAATCATTTCAAAGCGTGTGGCACTTCCCACCCCTTCTTGCTCCTGTTTTCCCACGTGACCTGCCTGCTCCCCCTTCGCCTTCTGCCAGGAGTCAAAGCTCCCTGAGGCCTCCCCAGATGCCAAGCAGATGCTGATACCTTGCGTGTGCAGCCTGCAGAATGAAAGACTTCATGAGCCAATGAAACCTCCTTTCTTTATAAATGGCCCAGTTTCAGGTATTTCTTTATAGCCATGCAAGAACAGCCTCATACACCAACTTACTAATATGAATCTGCACTCAGAGAATCCATCCCCATGTAACACCAGCTCAGTAAGGCCCAAACCAAACTCTCAATCCTGCTCCGTGTAGCTCTGTCCACCGCCTCAGTCTCCTGATTGGCTTCGTGCTGCCAAGCTCCTGCGGTTTCCACTCCCCACTGGCAACCCCTTGTTGCTTTGTCAGAGGGTTGGCCGTACACAGGCTGCTGGAAGGCACTATTCCTGGATGGGCACAGGGCCAGAGTGCCTGGGGATTTATGTCCCCACTGGGGAGAGTTTTTAACCAATGACTGCTAGTTGCAGGAATATAAACACTTCAGGCCTCATGGGCATGTTAGAGACAGCTCTGAGGTGTGAACGGCGCTGTCCCCAGGGCTACCCTGCAGGTCTAAGCTGCAGATCTTTTGCCTTGCTGCACCATGGCACATTCTCCTTCCCCGCCCTGTCCTACTGCCCCACTTCCCTGCTAGTGTTTCCTGGGTTTGCTTCCTACTAAAGCACTTGCATGAATCCTTCTCTCCGAACTGGCCTCTCCTTCTCAACTCTCCTGCCATCAACCCCATCTCAGGGAATGGCACCTCTACTCAGTGGGTGATCTAAGCAGCGACACAGCTATCCTATTATTTTCTCTCTAACCCTACCCAACAGTGTCCCCTGCCTTGACCCCTGTTGGTTGGGGTCCATTTCTCTCCATCCCCACTCTCACTGCCCTGCTCCAGGGTGGCCTTAAACGTGTTCTTGACTTATGGAAGCCTTGTCATTGCAGGAGTGAAAACATTCTGCAGGCAGCTTTCTCTTATCTCACTAATCAGAGCCATCTCACATAGCACTTAAAATGCCTCATGAGATCACATCCACCCTCCCTCCTTCATTTTACACCAACAAATCTACTTACAGTTCATTTCTGGCTACTATCATTTGCATTTTACTACAGTAGGTTTCTTACTTTACTTGATGAGAGCCTGTCAGCTATCTACATTAGGCCAGGCACTGTGCTAAGCACGGGTGACACAGTAATACAAAAGGCACAGCTTCAGACTTGAAGGAGCTCATTCTTGAGATGCAAATCAAAACCACAATGAGCCACCATCTCACACCAGTGGGAATGGTTACTATTAAAAAGCCAAAAAATAACAGATGCTGACAAGGTTGCAGAGAAAAGGGAACTCTTATACACTGTTAGTGGGAATGCGAATGAGTTCAGCCCCTGTGGAAAGCAGTTTGGAGGTTTCTCAAAGAACTCAAAATGGAATTACCATTCCACCTGGTGATCCCATTCCCACCACCTTCAGAACAAAGGAAAATGAATCATTCTACCAGAAAGACATCTGCACTCTCATGTTTACCACAGGACCACTCACAACAGCAAAGGTGTGAAATGAACCCCGGTGCCCAACAATGGTGGATTGGATAGGTACAATGTGGTATACATACAGCATGGAATACTATGCACTCACACAAAAGAATAAATTACGTCCTTTGCAGCAACATGGATATAGCTGGAAGCCATTATCCTAAGCAAATTAACACGGAAACAGAAAACCAAATACCACGCATTCTCAATTATAAGAGGGAACTAAAGATTGAGTACACATGGACACAAAGATGGGAGTAATAGACACTGGGGATCCCAAAAATGGGGAGGGAGGAAAGAGATAAACTACCTATCAGATACTATGTTCACTGTTTGAGTGACAGGATCAAGAAGCCCAAACCTCAGCATCACTCAGTATACCCATGTAACAAACCTTCATATGTAACCCCTGAGTCTACAACTTAAAAAAAAAGAAGAGAAGGAAGAAGGAGGAGGAGGAGGAGAAGAGGAAAAAGCAATAGCTGATTCTTTAGGAAAAAACACAGACATGAAAATACTTGCACACTACAATAGTGAAAGTTACTACAAGGCACTGTGTGCAGGTGCTTTAGGAACACAGAGTTAGTCATGGTAGCTAATTCTTGGGATGCCACATGAGCCTGGATTATATTACATCTGTCTTTAAATCCCTAACACAACTGGCCAGGTGCAGTGCCTCACACCTGTAATCCCAGCACTTTGGGAGGCTGAGGTGGAAAGATCACTTGAGTCCAGAAGTTCAAGATCATGAACCCCAAACACAGTGCCTAACACGTAGTAGGCTCATAATGGATTAATGGATTTTGTCTGTTGAGTTAAATAGAAGTATTCCCAGAAGTGACATTTCTGTTGGGTTTTAAAAATGAGAAGGGATGGCCAGGTACAGTGGCTCACACCTGTAATCACAGAACTTTGGGAGGCCTAGGCAAGTGGATCACTTTGAGTTCAGGAGTTTGAGATCAGCCTGGCCAAGATGGTGAAACCCTGTCTCTACTAAAAATACAAAAATTAACTGGGCGTGGTGGTGTGTGCCTGTAGCTCAACTACTCAAGAGGCTGAGGCAGGATAATTGCTTGAACCCGGGAAGCAGAGGTTGCAGTGAGCAGAGATCAGGTCACTATAGTCCAGCCTGGGCCGCAGAGCAAGACCTTGTCTCAAAAAATAAAAAATAAAAGAGAGAGAGAAGGCAGGAAAAGAGCTTTCTGTGAAGATACCAGAGTATGTGCAAAGACCCAAGGAAATAAAGGAATGAGTTAATTTTTTGTTTGTTTGTTTTTGTTTTTTGAGACATAGTCTTGCTCTTGTCACCCAGCCTGGAGTGCAATGGCATGATCTTTGCTCACTGCAACCTCCGCCTCCAGGGTTCAAGGGATTCTCCCACCTCGGCCTCCCAAATAGCTGGGATTACAGGCACACACCACCATGCCCAGATAATACTTGTATTTTTAGTAGAGATGGGTTTCACCATGTTTTCCAGGCTGGTCTCAAACTCCTAACCTAAAATGATTCACCCGCTTCAGCCTGGGATTATAGGCATGAGTGCTGGGATTATAGGCATGAGCCACTGCCCCTAAATCTTTTCTGTTGTTGTTTTTAAGCAAATTGCTCAGGATATTTGGAGCTTCGCAAGCATAGTTAAGAGTAGCTGAGAAAAGTCAGAACTAAGGCTGACAGAAGATCAGTACAGAACGCATGAGTCTAGACTGGATCCTAAGGCAGGAGCGGGTCATGGAAAGTTTTTGAACCCTCCCACTGATTAGGGTCTCAGGGAAACAAGACCATTATGTCTGTACTGTCTCCAGTCATATAAATGACTTCTTAAAGGTCCACTGGTTGCTCACACTCTTTTAGCCTAAATATCTGTATCCCCGATTATATGTAGCCACTACTCTGTTGCAGACAAATCTTGTAAAAATCCATCATGTGAAGCTGCCATCAGGGTTAGTGATCACTAAGTGAAGTCATCCTTTGACCAAATCTCTACTCCGCAAGGACAGAAAATAAGTTCTGTTATCAGATCAGATCAAACCAGTATAGCCATCATTGGGGAACCAGTTTTTAGTTGTATGTATGTGCATTTTTTTTCATTTTTTTATTATTTTATTTTTATTTATATGTTTTGAGACAGAGTCTTGTACCAAGTACCAGCTTGGTCAGGAGACCCCCACCCAGGAAGCACTGAAGGTATTTGAGGGGCAGACACCAGATAGCACAACAGTGGTCCATCCTGGTGAACCATCAGCCTGAGAGCCTCTGAGGCTGACAGCTCTCCAGGCTGAAGGCCCTGAACAGATTCCCATCCACACATCTATTTGCTCCTTGAGAGGTGATTCCTATCAATGCAAAGTGTTCTACATACACACACAACCCAAGAATATACCAAGAAGGCAGCTACCACCCGCCCACCACCAATCACAAATCAAAAGGTATTCTCCACAAAGGAGCCATGGGAGCAGGGCAAACCTAATGTCTCTCAACATCTTCCCCCTTCTTCGTTTCACAAAGCTAGGTAAGCAAGTACAGCTCCATCTTGGTGAACCATTTCTTGGAGGCTTCTGGATCCGTACTTGCAAACAAGAACCATCTCAGTTGGGAGACCCCAACCCAGGCAGCGCTGAAGGTAGTTGAGAGCCAGACACCCAGATCACACAACAGAGTGGTCTATCCTGGGGACCTACAGCCTGAGAGCTGTCTGCGGCAGACAGCTCTCCAGGCTGAAGAGTGCATATTTGGGTCTATGAGTACAAGATGGGTTGGACATCTGAGTGTGTGCACATGTGCATGTGGCGCACGTGTGTTCAGGCTCCTGAGTGCATTGCACTTGTGCATAAATATTTACTGTGTGCATATCTGCATGTGGATATATGCATGTATGTACACAAGCTTGTGTTTGCGTGTGTGTGCCCAAGAGGTGGCATGTCTGCACAAGCATCTTCCACCTCGCATGTTTAGTGTGTGAGGTGCCGAGAGCCTGCGTATGCCACAGCCAGCCCCATCCCTTCCTGCTGCATGGCTTTCCTTTGCTCATTAACATAGTCTGCAGTGGTTACGCCCGTGGCAACGGGCCTCTGTAGAGAGTGTTAAATATCGCAACTGTTTATTGCTTAATATTTTTCATGCTAATAGCAGGCTAATTCACAGGGATTCAGTGCAGTGTATAAAACACCTTCTGCTGACTGCTCATTTTGTGCCAAGGAAAGACTTGGCAACCAGCAGGCCCTGTCCAGGGTCTCTTTGACTCAGTATGCGATGCCACACTGTCCCCCATTTGGTCATTGTTGAATGCATTTGCAGCCAAGCTGAGTGCACAGGAAACAGCAATGTTTGCATTTCTCTGCTGAGTGAATGGTGGCAGAATGGAAGCTGGAGCTACACTCTCTGGAGTCAGTGGGCTCAGCCCTGGAGAAATCAATTTTAGAACTGGGAGGGGAAAAAAGAGCTGGTAACAACTGCAATCAAATCATATTCACGTTTTGGTTGGCCATAGATCTGCTGGTCTGGCTGGGGTGAAAAGCTATTTGACCATCACCAGTAAAAAATCATGTGCTTCTCATATAGGAAACCTCTTACAGACACCATTTATTTCCTGAGCATTTACTATGTGCTGGCAGTGCACCAAGATTTGCATAAGGATTTCTTCATTTAATCCTCAACAATAACTCTTTCAGGTAAATAGTCATGTCTCCATATTAGTGATGAAGAAATTGAAGCTCAGAGAATTTAAATGACCCTGGCAATCAGCTAGTGGCAACGCTCAGAGCCAACCCCTGGGTCTTCTGACTCCACACCCCAAACACATTACTAATATTCTGCACTGAAGAGGCTGCTTATCTGAGCCCAACTGATCTCATAGATGTGTTTTACTTGGCTAATGGAGTTGGGTTTTTTCTTTTATTTTTTAGCACATATCAATATTTTAAAATTGAACAATTATTGATAAAAATTGAGAGTTCCCAACTTTCTTTAAAAATTAGACTGCCTGTTAACACTGAGTTTCAATTCCTGCTTAGTAATCCTTGACCAGAGCTGAGTTTCAGCTGCCTTTTCTACATAGTGTGTGTTGTCTTCAGCTTGCCACACTCCTCACCACTCCATTACCCACACTCAGCCCTTTTTATTTATTGATGTTACTGACCTAGCACCTGCCACAACGTTTTAGATCTTTTTTGCAAAGGAAAATCTCCCCTTTTTGAAAGGTGGAAATGAATCATAGAATTGATTTCTGTAGATTGAAATTGTTGGATATTTGCTTACAGATGGTTATGTGATTGAGTTAATGTTTCCAACTAGACAATACAGACCAGAAAAGCAAAGTCATGGTGAGCAGCTTACAGAGAGGAGCAATTGATGGAGAAAATATTTGAAAGCGTTACAATTTTCCCTGCATTCAAAATGAAAAGCATATTATTAAGTCTCATGTAAACATGCAGATACTCTAAAGACTTAAATCACCTAGTGATTAAACTAAGTGAGAATGGCTAAGATTTGGGATATTTGAAAAGCAGCAACATGAAAATTCTGGTTTTTTAAATTTATTTATTTTTAATTTATTTATTTAACTTCAGGTGCTTTTTGCTCTGAATTTCTCTGTGGAATATTTTTGGAATTCAGCAGGCCTCGTGTGGCCCAAGGGTAGTAGGCTTGCTCTGAAACCTGTAGCCAAGGACATAGCCCTGTCTTAGTCAAGGCTAGAAAAATAACTCCATGGCAAGTTGGTGCATTTCTTAATTTTGACACTAGATGAACATCTTGGGAGAAAAGAAGGGCTCCAGCAGCCTCAGTCTCTAGGAATAAGAGCCTCTCTCAGGGTTCTGTGGCCAGAAGATGAGAAAAGGAATCCTCACTGGTCTGAAGGTAATTGGCAGGCCCCACCACTCAGCATAGCAATTGTTACCTTGTAGGAATGTGGTTCTAGACGCTAGAGAGCTTCCAGCTTCTCACAAGCAACCAGAAATCTGCATTTTATAGGAAATCTCCAAATTATTAAAATACAGTACATAAAGCGTTCCTTGAGGAGTTACTTTGTAAATAACAACAGCTACCCCATTTTCAAGCCAGGCATGAACTGAGCACATGGCACATGATCATGTGAAAACTCCTGTGGCTCACACCTATAATCCCAGCACTTTGGGAGACTGAGGCGGGCAGATCATTTGAGGTCAGGAGTTCAAGACCAGCCTCACCAACATGGTGAAACCCCATCTCTACTAAAAATACACGAAAATTACCCAGGCATGGTGGTGGACACATGTAGTCCCAGCTACTTGGGAGGCTGAGGCAGGAGAATCACTTGAACCCAAGAGGCGGAGGTTGCAGTGAGACAAGATCATGCTACTGCACTCCAGCCTGGGTGACAAGACTCTGTCTCAAAAAAATAAAAATAAAATAAAAGCTCCCATTAAGCAGCCCGTACACCATTCCAAAACCTTTACACATATTAACTCACTCATTTACTCCTAATAACCTTGTGCACTAGGTGCCATTACTGTCATTTCCATTTGACAGAGAAGGAAGATGAGGCTTAGAGAGGTAATATCACATGATGAGTAAGTGGCAGAACTGGGATTTGAACCCAGAAGCTCCAGCTCCTAGCTCTGACACTTAATTCACTCCCAGTGAATTTTCACAGCAACCCTTTGAAGTGAGTCTTATTGTCATCCCCATTTAAGAGAAGAAACTGAGGCCAGAGAGGAATGGCCACTTGCCTGAGGTCATGGGGGCCCATCTAACTCCAGCGCTGGGGTCTTTCTGAACAAGCCTCCAGGTCCTTGCACTAGGCAAGGGAAAATTGGGGTGGACTGCTAGAGAAGAGTGAGAGAAACGTTTTCTAAAATCCAAATGTCATTTTTTTCCTCTGATAAGAAAAAGGCTACTCTAGCTGTCAGACTATAAGCTGCAACCTTTATGTTTACAAAGCAAAAAGGGCAATTAAATGAGACAAAGTAAATCTTCTCGGGCCTCTGTCAATGGACCTTGCAGGTCTTCGGTCTGAGGGCTGATTGACAGGACACATTACATTCTGGAGCGGACTCAGCCTCTGACATTTCTTTGATGCAGCATTGAAACATGAGGCTGCTTTCTTAAAGCGCTCTGCCTTCCATGCTGCAGGGATCTCCAAGATGAAAGGGCAGAAGGAAGGGTAAGTGCAATGCTTGGCTGAAACAGATAAGTGATGGCCACACTCGCAGTAAAGACAACAATCATGATCTCAATGACAATGCGGCAGGTGGCAGCCATTAAGGCTCTCTCTGTGCCCAGCACTGTGCTAGAAAATGTTAGCCATGTCACTGTCCCTAAGGTGGGTCACTCTGGTTGCCATCTGTCAGGTGCCAGGGCTTGTAATGAATTTTGCATGGCATCATGCAGAATGGCTTTATTGGAGATGACAAAACCAAGATCTGAAAAAGGGGACAAGATGTGGCAGCCTTTTTTTTTTTTTTTGAGACAGAGTCTTGTTCTGTCACCCAGACTGCAGTGCAGTGGCATGATCTCATCTCACTGCAACCTCCACCTCTCAGTTTCAAGCAATTCTCTGTCTCAGCCTCCTGAGTAGTTGAGATTACAGGCACCTGCCACCACACCCAGCTAATTTTTTGTATTTTTAGTAGAGACGGGGTTTTACCATCCTGGCCAGGCTGGTATTGAACTGCTGACCTCGTGATCCACCTGCCTCTACCTCCCAAAGTGCTGGGATTACAGGCGTGAGCCACTGTGCCTGGCTGTGTCATCTTCTTATCACCCTCAAAGACAGGTGTGCCAAGGCCCGTGTGCTCAGTGGACCCTCTGTGGGATTATGTTCTAGGGAAAGATCTCACTCCAATAATTACTCTCCTTTCTCATAGGGTAAGTAAGGCAGCAGCCTTGTCAAAGTAAAAATACAACCTGACATCAGGCATTCTAGAGTCATCTGGGGAAGGCCCTGGAAAGTTGAGCTTGGGCAAAGCTCCTTTTTCAGGGACAAGAAAGCCCCGCACTCCATGAGAAAGTGAGCTTGGCCCCAGTTCCTCCCTCTGAGAGAGGAAAGCCCCCACTCCTCACTGATTCATTCTCCAGGGTCTATTTTAAACAGTTCTCCTTGGATTCTCAGTTGTCTCATCTAACCCTAGTGACAGTCCTTCCTAGTTGACACTAGCAGTGTTCCTGTTTTCCATGCCATCCTGCAAAATAGATAAATAAATAAACCCAGTTTTTCATTCACATTTTCGTTTTCAATCATAAGCATAAGAGATTAGAACTGAGCAAGAGTCGAACAACTTAGGCTTGAATTGCATGAGACCACTTACATGTGGATGTTTTTCAAGCAAATTGGATGAAAACACAGTACTCCCTGGATGTGAAATTCGCTGATATGGTTTGGCTGTGTCCCCACCCAAATCTCATCTTGAATTGTAGCTCTCACAATTCCCATGTGTTGTGGGAGGGACCCAATGGGAGGTAACTGAATCATGCGGGTGGGTTTTTCCCATGCTGTTCTCATGATAGTGAATAAGTCTCCTGAGATCTGATGGTTTTATAAAGAGGAGTTCCCCTGCACAAGCTCTCTCTCTTTGCCTGCCACTATCCGTGTAAGATGTGACTTGCTCCTCTTTGCCTTCCACCATGATTGTGAGGCCTCCCCAGCTACATGGAACTGTGAGTCCATTAAACCTCTTGCCTTTATAAATTACCCAGTCTCAGGTATGTCTTTATTAGCAGCATGAGGACAGACTAATACACCCACATATAAAGAGGGCAGACTTTTTCTACATGCAGTTCTGCAGGGCCAGCTGCAGGTCTTGAGCATGCTAGGATTTGGGTATAGACAAGTGATCTTGGAACCAATCCCCTGAATATACTGAGGAATGACTGCAATTGCACAGGGATTAGAATTTGATCCTGTTGATTAACTGATCAAATGATCAATAGTTGAATGCTTCTGCCATCTAGAGAAGCACTGTAACACTTAGGCTCAGGGTCAGAGAAGCCTGGGATCCATTCCTGGGTTCTTCATGAATGTGTTTGTGACTCCAGATAGGCCACTTAATATTCTGTGCCTCAGTTTCTTCCTCTGTAAATTGGAAATCATATCAGAACCTATTTCATGGGGATATTGTGAGAAGTAAAATGGTGTGTGTAAAGTGCATCACCACACACCTAACGTGGTGGTAATGTCACTTCCTGCTCTTCTGGGTGTTGTTGTTGATGCTGATGGAGATGATGTTATGATGATGCTGAGGACGATAATAGTGAAGTTGATGTCCTCCTGCTATCCCATACCACATTCTCCAAGAACTTTTGCTGGGAAATGTCTAACAGCTGGTGTTTTGCATTTTCTCAGTAAGACAGGCAATAAAGCCATCTTCATTTGCTAGGCATGTGGGTTAAGTATGGGGCTTGAAGACAGTTGATTTGGGAAAGTGGAATGAGCTGAGCAGGCACCAGGCTCCTTTCCCAGTTTCCTTCGAGAGCCAGAGTTACTGTGGGAACCAGAACCAGACTGGAACTACTGTTTTCTTAGGACTTCTCATACCTGCTGCAGGTATGAGTTAATGAGCTACCCTGAACCAGCCTAATTACACCCAGCTCTCTGTCTTTCAAACGCGACAGATATTCCGGGCAGCACCAAAATCCACCTACCTATCAGGTCACTGTATTGTCTCAGGTTTAGAGACCAGGAGACAAGATTTCTTCTATAGCCCAAGAAGACAAATATTTAAGACTTTAAGTCTGCCTTCTAGCATGTGGTCAACCAGATGTTTTCTGCCTTGCTGAGCCCCAAAACAGACCCCACTGGTCATGGAATTGGCAAAGGGAAGGAAGAAGGTAGGACAGCCAGTACATACTTCTAAATCATGACTGCAGATTCCATTGTATCCCTCTCTGCTGGAAAGGGGAAGAGAAATGAATGTGAATCTAGCACCACTACCTGATGTCTGTTCCAAGAAACCTGTTGTGCTTAGAGGTACTGAAACTGAAGTCAGAAGACCTGGGTTTGACTCTCTGCTTCCCCATCACCTCCTGGATGACCTGGGGCAAATCACTTCCATCCAAAGCTCACCTCCCTCATGCTCGAAATAGGGTAAAAGTCCCAGCTCTAACTATTTTACTAGGTTGTAATGCACATTAAATGAGATAAAGGATGATGTGCTGGACATCTGAAAACTGCAAAGTGCTGTGAAAATGCTGTTTAGTAATAGAATGATCTCTCTAGCAGTTACTTAAGTAGGGGAGAGAAACCCATGAGGGAGAAATCCTCCTCACCTAGCGGTCAAGCACACAGTCTCAGAAATTCCTATATCAGTGCTGAAGTTTGCACCCAACATAAAATAGCACCTTGGGAAATTCCAGGAAAAATATGAGGAAGAGAAGGAGGAGGAGAATCATAATGAAGAGTGGTGCAATAAGGGAATATAACTGTATCAGTTCAGATGTTTTCAGCAGCAAGAAATTGACTCAAAATGGCTTAAATAATGGGACAATTTATAATCTCAAATAAATGAATATCTGGTGGAGATATAAGGAAGGCCTCGGGTAAACTTGAGACAGGGCTCAACAATACCATCAAAACCTCACATGTTTTCCGTCTTCCCCTCTGCCGTCCTCAATACACATAGGTTTCCACAATAAGATACAACCTTACCTGAGTCGGCATGGCCATTATTAAAAAGTAAAATAAAATAAAAACAAAATAGCCAGATATTGGCATGAATGTGGTGAAAAGGAAATGCTTATCCACTGTTGGTGGAAATGTAAATTAGTACAATCTCTATGGAAAAACAGTGTGGAGCTTTCACAAAGAGCTAAAAGTAAATCTACCATTCGATTCTACCATTCAATCCAGCAATCCCACTACTGGGTATCTACTTAAAGGAAAGAAATCATTATGTAAAAAAGACAGCTGCACATGTATGTTTTCAGCACAACTCACAATTGCAAAGACATGGAATCAACCTAAATGCTCATCAACCAATGAGTATATAAAAAAGTTGTGATGCATAGATAGATAGATAGACAAACAGATAGATAGATGACATAGATATAGATATATAACAGAATACTTTTAAGCCATAAAAAGGAATGAAATAATATCGTTTGAAGCAACTTGGTTGGAACTGGAGGCCATTATCCTAAATGAAGGAACTCAGGAAGGGAAAACCAAATACCATACATTCTCACTTATAAGTGGGAGCTAAGCTATAGGTACACAAAAGCAGACAAAGTAATAGAATAGAAATCGGAGCCTCAGAGCAGGGGAAGGTGGGAGGGAAGTGAGGGATGAAAAATCACCTATTGGGTACAAGTCACACTGTTTGGGTGATGGGTACACTAAAAGCCCAGACTTCACCATGACAAAATTCATCCATGTGACGGAAACCATGTGTACTCCTAAAGCTACTGAAATAAAATTTAAAAAATAATAAATAAAATGAAATTATATATATATATATATATATATATCCAAAGGAATATATTCTATTATAGAGATACATGAGCATGAATGTTCATTGCAGCACCATTCACAATACCAAAACCATAGGATCAACCCAAATGTCCATCAGTGACAGACTAGATAAAGAAAATGTGGTACATATACACCATGGAATGCTATGCAGTCATAAAAAGGAACAAGATCACGTCCTTTGCAGGAACATAGATGACGCTGGAAGCTGTTATCCTCAGCATGCTGATGCAGAAATGGGAAACCAGACACCGCATGTTCTCACTTATAAGTGGGAGCTGAACTGTGAGAATACATGGACACAAGAAGGAGAGCAACACACACTGGGGCCTGTTGGGAGCATGGGGTGGGAGGAGGGGGAGCATCAGGAAGAATGGCTAACGGATGCTGGGTTTAATACCTGGGTGATGGGTTGACCTGTGCAGCAAACCACCATGCCACACATTTACCTGTACAATGAACCTGCACATCCTGCACATATACCTAGGAACTTAAAATAAAAGTTGAAGAAAAAGAAATTAACAATAAATAAATAAAATAAAATAAATAACCAGAATATGTATATATACATATCCATATATGTATATATAGGTATAGGGTATATACATATACATATATGGGCATGTATATATATGGGTACGTTCACCTGGCTCCTCATGGACTGAGGATGGTGTCACAGGTTCTAAGCTGCACGTCCTGTACACCACAGGAAAAAGAATGAAGAGAATGTAGGAAAAAGAGCTAATCTCTATCATGTCTCTTTCTGCATCTCCTTGTAAGGAATACATCTTACCATGTCTCCTTCTAAGTGAGGAAGCTTTTCCTAGGAGAATGCGACAACTCTCCCTTGTACGTGTCATTGGCCAGCACTGGGATCTTATTCACTGACAAAGGGAAAGGAATTTCCAAGTCTGATCTTGACCTGTGCTGTTCAATGCCATAGCTACTAGTCACATGTGACTATTTTTTAAATTGAAATATAACTTACATACAGAAAAATACATTATTTTAGATTGTACAATTTCACATTTTTTGTATATTTACAAGGTTGTGCAACCGTCACAACTATCTAATTCTTGAATATTTTCATTGCCCCAAAAATAAACCCTATACCCATTCCCTCCTTCTCTCCAGCTCCCTGTGGTCACTATTATTTTTTGTTTCTATGGATTTGTTTATTCTAGGTATCTCATGTCATTGGATTCATATAACATGTGTTTTTTATATCTGGTTTATTTCATTTGGCATATGTTTCCCAAGTTTCATCCACATTGTAGAGTGTATAAGTATTAATTTCTTTTTATATCCTATTACATAGATAAACTACCTTTTAAATATATCACATTGATTAGTTGATAGACATTTGGGTTGTTTCTGATTTTTAGCTTTTATGGATAGTGTTGCTGTGAACATTCATATACGAGTTTTTGTGTGACTACATGTTTTCAAGTCTCTTGGGTATATACCTCACAGGGGATTAGTGGGTTGGCTGAATCATATGGCACCTCTATATCTAACTTTTGGAGGAACTGCCAAACTGTTTTCCAAAGCAGCTGCACCATTTTACATTCTCACCAGCAATGTATAAAGGTTCCAATTCTCACATCTCTGCCAATACTTGTCCATCTTTATGTTTTAATTTTTTTAGAGACTGATTCTCACTCTGTCATCCAGGCTGAAGTGAAATCACAAGTCCTAGCTCACTGAAGCCTTGATCTCCCAACCTCAAGCAATCCTCCTACCTCATCCTCCCGAACAGTTGGGACTACAGGCACATGCCACCACACCTGGCTAATTAAAAAAAAAAAAATTTTATAGAGATGGGGTCTCCTTATGTTACCCAGACTGGTCTCAAACTCATGGGCTCAAGTGATCCTCCTGCCTTGGCCCCCCGCAAAGTACTGGGATTACAGGTGTGAACCACTGTGCGCAGTCCTCCATATTTTTTATTATAGCCAATATGTTAGTTTAATTTTAAATAATGTAAGTTAATTAAAACTAAATAAAATTTAAAGTTTAATTCCTCCAGTGGCTAGTGGAATGTCAGAGTTTAATTCCACTAACCACATTTCAAGTACTCAAGAAACTGGTTTCTGTCTCACCTGTCTTGAAGCTCAGACAGAAATGGAGGCATAGTTTGGATCACAAACTAGAAGTTTTAAAAGGCAGTGGTGACTATCAAGACATGTAAAGGAAACTGCAGACCCATGGACAGCTAGCACAAGAGACTACAGGCAGAGGACTACAACAGAGCATCTAAAGCCCTGAGAAGAAGCTTGGGTGAGACGCTTTGGGAAATTAAGGCATTTAAAAGCTGCTGGACCTGGGTGTGATGGCTCACTCCTGTAATCCCAGCACTTTGGGAGGCTGAGTCTGGCAGATACTTGAGCCCAGGAGTTAAAGACTAGCCTGGGCAACATAGCAAAACCCCATCTCTAAAAAAATATATAAATGAAAAATAAACAATAATAGCTGCTAGGAGAAATTGAGGGGAAAAGAACACACAAAAATCCAGACAGAACACATGCCCAGAATAGACCTGAGAAGACTATAAACCTTCACCCAGGGTTGATCTCAAGGCTCAGGGAGCCACAAATTAATGAAGATCTTCCTTTCCAGTGTGCAAAGCCTGAGAAAGGTGACTGTTTTTCCAAATGCCCAGTTGTATTAGTTCATTTTCATATTGCTATAAAAAACTGACTGAGACTGAGTAATTTATAAAGGAAAGATTTCATTGACTCACAGTTCTGCATGGCTGGGGATGCCTCAGGAAACTTACAACTATGACAGAAATGGAAGCAAACATATCCTTCTTCACATGATGGCAGAAAACAGAAGTGCCAAGCAAATGGGGGAAGAGCTTCTTATAAATACATCAGATCTTGAGAACTCACTCACTGTCATAAGAACTGCATGGGAAAACTGCCTCCATGATTAATCACCTCCCACAAGATTCCTCCCCCAACATGTGAAGATTACAATTCAGATTACAATTCAAGATGAGATTTGGGTGAGGACACAGAGCCAGACCATATCATCAATGTTCAATAAAAGACCACAAAGCATACAAAGAAAGAGGGGAGCATGGACCATTCAAAGGAACAAAATTTATCTCCAGAAACAGTCTCTGAAGAAACATACGCATTGGACTTACTAAATAAAAACTTTAAAGCATGTCTTAAATATGCTCAAAGAGCAAAAGGCAAACAAGAACAAAGAACTGAAGAAAATCAGAAAAACATATATGAACAAAAGGAAAATATTTACAAAGTGACAGAAATAACAAACTAGAACGAAAAAGAAATATTGAACTGAAAAATACAATAACTAAACTGAAAAACCTCACAAGAAGAATTCAACAGCAGGTTCAAATAGACAAGGAAAAAATCAGTGAACTTGAAGGTAAGTAATTTGAAATTAGCAAATCGGAAAAGAAAAAAGAATAAAGTAAAGTCAACAGAGCAGAAAGTATTTATAGGACACCATCAAGTGGACCAATGTGCACATAATATGCATGTTATAGAAGTTTCAGGAAGATAAAATAAAAAGGAGAAGAGAACTTATTAGGAGAAATAATGTCTGAACACTATTCACAATAGGAAAGGCACAGAATCAACTTAAATCTCCATCAATGATAGACTGGATAAAGAAATATGGTACATATACACCATGGAATACTATACAGCCATAAAAAAGAACAATATCATGTTATTTGCAGGAACATAGATAGAGCTGGAGGCCATTTCCCTTAGCAAACTAATGCAGGAACAGAACACCAAATAACACATGTGCTTATAAGTGGGAGCTAAATGGTAAGAACACATAGATACATACAGGGGAACAATACACACTAGGGCCTGTCAGAGGATGAAGGTTAGGAGAAGGGAGAGGATCAGAAAAAATACCTGATGAATACTAGGCTTAATACCTGAGTGCCAAAATCATCTGTACAATAAACTCTTGTGACATGAATTTGCCTATATAACAAACCTGCACATATATCCCTGAACTTAAAATAAAAGTTAACTTTAAAAAAAGGAATAAATGTAATTTATTTTTTAAAATAAAAATAAATTTTAAAAAGAAATAATGGCTGAAAACTTCCCAGATGTAAGGAAAGAAATGGATATATAAATACAAGAAGCTTTATTTAGGATAAAGATCCCAAATAAGCTTCATTTAGGATAAAGATCCTAAATAACCTTTATTTAGGATGAATCCAGAGACCCACACCAAGATATATTATAGCTAAACTGTTTAAAGGTAAGGAGGATCTTGAAAGCTACCAGAGAAAAGTGACTCTTTATACAAGAGATCTCCAAACAACTGTCAGCAGACTTCTCAGCAGAAACCTTGCAGGCCAGAAGGCAGTGGAACGATATATTTAAGTGCTCAAAGGAAAAAAAAAAAAACTACTCAACTAAGATACTATATCTGGAAAACTATCCTTCAAAAATAAGAGAAAAATTAAGACATTACCAGTAGCACTGCACTACGAGAAACACTAAAGGGAGTCCCTCAGGTTGAAATAACCTGAAGCCGTGTGAAGATACCAAGTTCTCTGCTAAAGGTAAATATTTGACAAATATAAAAAAGAGCATTATTATAATTTTGGTTTGTAACTCCACTTTTTATTTTCTACAAGATCTAAAACACAAATGCATAAAACTAGCTATAAATCTATGTTAATGACTATATAGTATATAAGATGCAGTGTGTAATATCAATGACATTAAATAGGGGATGTGAAGTTGTAAAAAAGTAGAGATTTTATATGTGACTGACATTAAACAGGTATAAATTTGAAATAAATTATCATAGTGATAAGATTTTATACGTAATCCCCAGGGTAGCCACAAATAAAATATCTATAGAACATACACAACAGTAAATGAGAAAGAAATCAAAACATGACTGCTATGGTATGAATGTGTGCCCCCAAATTCATGATTGAAAACATAATCCCCAGTGCAACCATGTTGGTAGGTGGAGCCTCATGCGAGGTGTTTAGGTCATGAGGGTTCTGCCTTCATTAGTAGATTAATGCTGCTATATAAAAGGGCTTGCAGGATTGAGTTTATTTATTCTCTTCTGTTCTTCAGCCATGTGAGGACACAGAGCTTCCCAAACTAAAAGAGAGATAATCAAAGCAGAGACATTGATGGACCCTGGAGCTTGTGTGACCTGAAGTCTACCTCCTGACATCGCTAACACAGTAATAGAAAAGAAGCCAAGTGAGAAGAGTCTGCAATGGTGTGTCTGGGGGAAGCTGCAATCACCAGATTGTGAAAGATTCTCAGGCATAGCTTGACTATTGAGAGCTGTTAGACCTGTCACTCAGGCAGAAGTAATAAACTCTTCATCATCAGTCATCCTTATGATTGGTGGACATGGTTTGGCTGTGTCTCCACCCAAATCTCATCTTGAATTGCAGTTCCCATAATTCCTATGTGTGGTGGGAGGGACCTGGTAGGAAGTAATTGAATCATGGGAAGGGTTTTTCCTGTTCTCATGATAGTGAATAAGTCTCACAAAATCTGATGGTTTTGTAAAGGGTAGTTCCCCTGCACACAATCTCTTGCCTGCTGCCATGTAAGACAGGCCCATGCTCCTTCTTAGCCTTCTGCCATGATTGTGAGGCCTCCCCAGCCTTGTGAAACTGTGAGTCTATCAAACTTCTTTTTCTTTATAAATTACCCAGTCTTGGGAACGTCTGTATTCGCAGTGTGAGAACAGATTAATACACTGGTCAAGCAGTAGATGGACTGCTTGGAGACCAGTTGACTTCCCTAAATCCCTTGACAGCATGTAAGATCCCAGAACATGAGATAATTTCAGAGACCTACTTTAGAGGAATTCCTAAAATGAGTGACATTAAAGTTGAAATGAGAGGGCTCAAATTCAGAAATCAAGTTGAGTTCTGAAAAAAATAAGTTAGCTTTCTTGCACATTTGAGTTCATGGGTTGGAATTTGTACATGCCATATGATGAAATCCCCACTATTTTTCCCCTTTGTCCCAGAATAAATACCAATCTTTTAGCTCTTTATTAAAAGTCCCCCAACAGTCTGACTTCTATCCCTCCCAGGCTCATGTCTCACCACCCCCAATTGTTAAAATACCTTCCAGGCCTGGGCACAGTAGCTCAGGTTGTAATCTCAGCACTTTGGGAGACTGAAGTGGGA
>PVKP010033003.1:0-25405 GCA_004027715.1 Plecturocebus donacophilus | reverse complement strand
TAAAAAAAAAAAAAAAAAAAAAAAAGAAACCTGTTATTTTTGTATAAAATTTGAAGTTCTTCCTTCTACACTAAATAATCACCCAACTGTATCCTTCTGGCCTGCTGCACAGATAAAGTCAATTCACTAAGACATTGATGTTGGAGCAGAGAAAGAGTTTAATAACTACAGGACCAGCCAAACAGTAGGATAGGATACATTTCTCAAATCCACCTCCCTGAAAGCTCAGAGGCTACGGGTTTTTTTTTTTGTTTTGTTTTTTTTATCGTTAATAGCAACTTTATTGTTTCACTGGTGAAAAAAAAAAATCATAATTGTGATTATGACTGCTAAATTTACAATGAAGGATATACATAAATTATATAGATCACAAATGTTCTTTTATAGTATTTAAAACCAAATTATTTTGATAAATATGTCCGAGGACAACATAAGTTCTTAATGGATGGCTGAATCCAAATATGCAAAATATGGCATCTGGTTTTGACCATGATGCTTTAAAATTCTCAAACATGCATTAATATATTCTAGTTTTAGGGAAAATTTTACACATGGTCATGTCTTGCAATTTAGGGAGAAGCCCAAGATGAAGTTCACATACAGTATTCTTTTCTTCTAAATTAATCTGAAACTGGACTACAGAACAAGAGGCAGACACTTTTGGGTTAGTACTCCCCAGTAATGAAGAAAATACACAATCAACAATAAAACAAAACAAAAAAAAGGAACAAGAGCTTCATTAGTAGCCAAGATCAGTGCTTGTGGTTTGTTTTTTGTTTTTTGTTTTTTTTACAGATCACAGGAATTTTAAATCAGTCATGCTACTTGGGGTGATCAGACAGACTTGAATACTTACCAAGCGAGTAACTTTATTAAGGTCCTGAAGGTGAGTGTCCGCAGGTGCTGGATAAAACACATCACAGGTAAGAAACAGGAAACCCACCTCAGCATTTCTGAGCGGTCTAAGGCGCTGCGTTCAGAGGCTAGGGTTTTTAAAGATAATTTGGTGGGCAGAAGTCTAGGGAATAGGCACTGTTCATTGGTTGGGGATGAAATCACAGGAATGTCCAAATTATCTTGGCCTGCTGAGTCCATTTTTAGATATGGGTTACAGGATTGGTTGAACCAGTCCTTGGTACGAGTCACTGGTCTGAGTAGTCAGTCAGTTGCCAGAATGCAGAAGTCTGAAAAATATCTCAAAGACCGATCTTAGGTTGTGACAATAGTGACGGTATCTTTGGGAGCAATAGGGGAAGTTACAAATCTTACGACTTCTGGTGTAGCAAACAATTACGGAAAGGCACGCTGGGGAAAAATGGCTGGTTATCATTGAACTATGCCTACATCTTAGCAGAATTCAGGCCCTTCCCATAACTCTAACCTCATGGCCTTTTATAAGCCTTACAAAGTTGGTTTTGGTCCTTGAGCAAAAAGGGGGTTAGTTTTGGGAAGGGGCTGTTATCCTCTTTGTTTTAAGCTAACAAATGCGGTTAGCTTGTGACGTTAGAAGCAAAAATCTAAATCAATTTAGATTTGCCTCACTGTTATAATTTTTGCAAAGACGGTTTCAACTAAGGTTGCTTCAAGCATTACTGAATCTGTTGGTTGTCTTTAATTATTATTTTAAGTTGCAACTTTGAAATTTTCCTTTGAAAGAATAAATATATTTCAACTGTAAAAGGAAAATATTCGCTATTGGCAAATAAAAATGTAATAATAGAAACATATCTAAAATATAAGTTTAAAAGGAGTATCAGCTTGCTTATTTGCATATCATCTCACTCCAATTTTTAAATAAATAGGCTATGATGAATAGCAATAACCTTCTAAAGTACTCTGAAATCAGAAAATTCTTAGGAGAAAAGAGCCATAGTAATAAAAGTCTCATAATAAATAATTAGATATGCTTGTCACATATCCACCTTCAAAGGCTTCTATAAAGTGATTGACATGTGAGCCACCTGGATTAATCTTCCAGCTTCAGTTTAGTTTCTACAAGAATCCAGTTATCCTGAGGAGAGGTAAACTCAAGAAGAAAATCAGAAGAACAAAGCCCATGACTGGGAGGGCTCAGGTTTTCCTAAACACAAGTGCATGAATCGATCTTTGCAAGTTTGCATTTCAGAAATAATTGAGACGGCAGGGGAAATCATGCTCCACATTATCTCTGAATGGAACAGCCTGCTCTTCAGAGTTCTTCTCTGGCCAGGCAGAGGAATGATTCCACCACAGAGCTACCCAAGAGCATGCTCAGCCTTCACAGGCTGTAGGCCTCCCCTGTCCATCCCCGGCCCCATCTCTAGAGAAACAGATTTTCCTTTTGATCAGGCAGTATTCACAAATGACAGTGACAAATCAGGAAGTTTTAAAGGAAGAGTTAAATAAACAAAGACAACAGAGAAACTTTAGCTGTGGTTTTATAGTAACCACTGTCCTAGATTTTGTCTTCTCTGTGGACCAATTGCACAGCACCTACCTTCACTCGGCTTACAAAAGGCTGGAATACCTGCTCTCACTGTTCCCGGCAGAGTTTCCAGGCTGCTCAGCAGCTCTGTGATTTACAAGGCCCCTGGGTGCCCTGGATCTGGTTAACTCCCAATTCCTTTACTCCAGGAATGAGTATTTTCTGTGCTAACAGACAGAACAAATTGCCAGTTTAAAATGAGCTCCTCTTGAGTGTAATGCATTGTGGTGTGAGAACTTCCAGCAGCCCTGACTCCCCGGCTTCTCTCAGGCTTCGAAACTGCTGGCTGAGCAGCCAGGTGGGCAGCCCATCTTCTCCTTCCTTTGTAATCTCTCACTCGGCCTAATCAGGTGCTTTGAGCCCAGTGGGTGCCCAGGAAATGTTCCTGTTTGTCCAGCTGCCTGTGGTCTTACAGGAGGTGGGAACATAGTGTAGTCCCTCCTACTACCATGCAGAGACTTTGAAACTATACAGCTGGAGAAGTGTCCACTGTTACTTGCTCACCATTTACTTTTCTCTATTTATGACAGAGCTAGTTGAAGATAGAATCTAGCAACAAAAAACCAGGTAGCAGAGAGAGAGGGAAATGTGCAGAAGGTTCAGAGTAAGAGTTTTTACGAAGGTTTATCCAGAAGACAGATGAATCAAACCTGTATGTGTAAAAGTATTCTGAGTATTACAAAGTATTGATCATCAAGCATGTGCTAGCCATTCTCCATTAAGCATTAAATGAAGCTTCAATAATACTTTTTACCAGTATGCTTTACTATTTCCATTTCACAGTTGAGACAGTTGAGGTTAAACTGATGTAGGTCCCATACAGAAAGACAGTAAGGACCGCAATATCCTGTAAAACCCACGCCCACACATCCAAGATTACTCTGCCTCCTTGAAGGGCTAGTGAAGGACTCACTATTAATATCCATTTACAATCTCATGAAACACCTGGGTAGGAGATAGAACGGGAAGGAATTGTGAAAAGAGATTAAAGGACGTGCAGTAGCTTAAATCAAGAATGACTGGAAATATCCTGGAAGAAATTCCGCAAAACAAATTTAAGAATATAATTGGCTTTAAAGAGAAACATAAAAAGTAGGGCATTTTGGGTGTGCGGTGATGATGGCTGAGCTTTGCAGGGCTGTGTAAGCTTATAAAATTGCTGGAAATGGTGTAGTCAGGGATGTGATCACATTTGTCTCCATCTAGGATCATATTCCGAATTGGCTGACAGCATTGGTTCACCCACTTTATTTGGGTTTTCTCATTCCTCCAGAGAAATGGTCAGCTGACTGTGGGCAATAAAGCGTCACTATCTGCTAACAGCACATTCCAGGGAACACTTGTGTGGCAGTCAACGGCAGCTGCTGCCTGGAAAGAGATAACGTGTTCCCATCAATCACTCAGAGTAGGAAATGATTTCTGGGCCTCAGCCCACTTATTCAAGTATGGCCTCCTCTTGTCTAGAGTGGAAACTCTCATAGTGGAGGTTTCGGAGGAAATGGCAGAAGTATTGACATTTGTTAATCACCTATTATTTCCTAGACACTTTGCATTACTTACAGCAACTCTATGAGGTAAACATTACTGTCCCATTTTACAGATGAAGAAATGGATATTCAAGGAGGCTAAGTAAGTTAGCCAAACTCTTATGGTTGTTAGTAAGTGACTTTCAAAGCCAGGCTGGTCTAATTCCAAGATCAGCTTCTTTAAATATACTATATCCGATTCATTATGCATAATTGTTAATACCTAATCATGTACCACTTTGTAGCCAGGCACGGTAGCATTAGCAGTAACAGGAGAAGGGCAAGCAGGAGGAGGGGGACGAGCATGAGGAGGAGCAGCAGCAGCAGGCTTTTTTTTTTTTCTTTTTTGAGGCAGAGTCTCACTCCATCGCCAGGCGCCAGGCTGGAGTGCAGTGGCACGATCTCGGCTCATTGCAATCTCCGCCTCCCGGGTTCAAGCAATTCTCCTGCCTCAGCCTCCCGAGTAGCTGGGACAACAGACGTGTGCCACCACGCCCAGCTGATTTTTGTATTTTTAGTAGAGATGGGGTTTCACCATGTTGGACAGGATGGTCTCGATCTCTTGACCTTGTGATCCGCCCACCTCGGCCTCCCAACGTGCTGGGATTACAGGCATGAGCCACCGCACCCAGCCAGCTTTTTTGTGAGACTTCCATGGCTAGGCACTTTATAAAGATTGGCTCATTTAATAATCAATACAACCAAATGAGGTAAATATTGTTACTATGATTCAAGATGTGAAAAGCTTTGTCCTTCTTCTCCTTGGGACTGGAGAGAGATGTTTCAGGTGGGAGGAATACTGATGACTGCTTTGACAGTCGTCTGGTGTTGATAGTGATGATATAAATCTTGCGAGCTCCAGTCTCCATCTTTGAAACTAAACAACAGGAGGGTGTGTTTTTAACCAAAATTTAGGGTGACAATGAAGCCATGGAGCTTTTTCAACTTGGCATATCTTGCTTGAGCATTTTTCCACTCCATTGGGTACAGCTGTCATATGGGACATTGATAGCCAGTGGAGTCTACATGTATCATTATTCTGATCATTTTCTCCTACATAACGAGCTACATCCATTAATCTAAGATTATTTATTACTACAGATTATTTCTGATTTATTACTATCGATTACTTTTTAGTTATGTTAGTCTTATGCATATACTTTAAAATGCATATATTCATGAGGGCCATTTTGCAAATGAACAGTACTCACAAAGGACATCCCTACAAGTGTCGGTATGGACAAGTATATATTACAAAGCCCAGGGAAATATGTGAAGCTATTACCTAGTTTTGAAGAGGACACAGAGTCCCGCCAATGGAGATTCTCTCTCCTCCGTTCCCATCACAGCTCAGCTCATTCCCCACGGCGGCAGTGTTATATCCTGTGTATATTAAACTGTTAGGGTCCTGGCTTTCTTTCTCTTTCAGGTTGTGCAACACTGATTAGAAATCACTCTCCTTAGGTCACTGTGCATTTCTCAACTAATTTAGCATTAGATTCGCATTTGGTTATGTTCACTGTTACCAGTTTAAAACTCTACCACAGGTCCTATACGAAACTGACACATATCTGTCACTTTTGCCCTAACTCTGGCAGTTTCCTTGTGCTCAGAGATGGGAACATTCCTAAAGGGAAAGAGCCAGTGCCCCTCTGAGACTCATCCAGGAGATTGATTTTTATTTTTATTCTCAACTTGCCCTCAAAACACAGACGCTGTGCTTAAATGACTAATTGATCATTTTATTTCAATTGCACAGAAATGATGTTGAAAAAGTGAGCAGACCTTGGGCTATTAGAGCTCAATATTGGGCAGAAAACCATCTAGTTATCAATTAAAATTAGAAACTGAAATTCCCACTCTTTTCAATTGTCATGGTAATAAAGAAAAACATACCCCCAAGTGGTACTGTATTGATCACTAAATTCATTCTTATGAAACGATGCCTTGTGCAATGTTCATAATATTAGCAATGTCAATTGCAGGGGAAATCTGCTAGTTCTAATAGCTAATAATGTATTGTATTTTCCTTTACCACAAACCATAAGTGAAATGTGATATTTATATGTGATAGATCTGATTCCTCTTTCTACCTCATACTTTACATAAAATCATATACTGTTGCTATCATTTGTGTAAGTTAATAACTTCTTCCACAGTGTTCCTTCTATTTTACAAATAAAATGCCATTTGGGTCATCAGCAGTGAAGAAAGATTAGAAAATCCAAACTACTTAGACAAAAAGGCAAAATTCAAGACTTCCATGGTTGTGACCCCATCCTTTCTAAATTTAATTGCTATTTCCAATCAACATGCAGTCAGTTCCAATTATGTGTCTTGCACTGTGCTCAGCATTATAGTTGAATCAAAGAAAATTAAGACAAGGGCCTGGCCCTCAAGGAGAATAGATAGAAACAAATGTGAAAACTGAGTATAATAAAAGGCCAGCCAGGATAAATAATACAGCACTGGTAGGACGTTGTCAGAATGCAGAGGAAGACAGAATTATTTTAGACTACGGGGTGCCGACAGGATCTGGAAAAAGTAATGGAGTCTGGAGAAGAAATGAAAAGAACTTCGATATACAAAAAAGATGTCAAAGCCTCCCAGCTAAGGGAAGAAAACACCACAGGGCATAGAAATTCAACCGTCTCCAGGGAATGGGTTGGGGTTTCTAGGTCTCTGAACCAAGTGGCAAGGGGAGGTGATTAGGAGCTGAATCTGGAGAATTAGGCTTGGTAAATGTTGAAAGATTTTAGATGCTGTGATAGAATGCAAAGGTAGTCAGAAATTATTCTCATCCCTGTATGCGCACGACCTCCCCAATCCCCTCTTGAAATAGACTTTATTTTTTAAAAGCATTTTAGATTTTATAAAAGATTGCCCAGAAAGTACTGAGGTTTCCCAGGTACTCCCTGTCCTCCCCCTGCACTCTGACACACGTGGTTTCTCCTATTATGATTTTGTATTAGTGTCATACATTTGTCACAACTCATGAACCAATTTGGCACATTATTACTACCTAAAGTCCATAGTTTGCATTAAGGTTCATGCTGTGTCATACATCCTGTGGGTGTTGATAAATGTATAATGTCATGTGCCCACCATTAGAGTATCATAAGGAAGAGTTTCACTGCCTTAAAGTTACCTGCGTTTTATGTATTCATTCCTCCCTCCTTCCCACAAACCTCTGGCCTTCATTGATCTTTTACTGTCTTATAGTTTTGTCTTTTCAAGAATGTGATATGATTGGCCAGGCGCAGTGGCTCATGCCTGTAATCCCAGCACTTTGGGAGGCCGAGGGGGTGGATCACAAAGTCAGGAGATTGGGGCTATCTTGGCCAACATGGTGAAACCCTGTATCTACGAAAAATACAAAAAATAGCTGGACGTGGTGGCACGCACCTGTAGTCCCAGCTACTTGGGAGGCCGAGGCAGTAGAATCGATTGAACCCAGGAGGTGGAGACTGTAGTGAGCTGAGATTGCACCACTGCACTCCAGCCTGGCAACAGAGCGAGACTCTACCTCAAAAAAAAAAAAAAAAAAAAAAAAAAAAAAAAAAAAGAATGTGAAATAATCAAAAATCACACTTCCAGCAGCCCTTATAGTGAGGTGTGGAGGTGTGGTCATGTGACTACGTTGTGACCAAATGAGACACAGATGGAAGTGTTGTGGGCATCTTCAGAGAACGTTGCTTACAAAGAGCTGACTCCACTGGGAAGGACTCATTTTTACCAGTGTTCTGCAATTCTTCACAAAACCCTCAACTGAAAGACGATGGTGGGCACCCCTGGAATTGCATCAGCTCTCTTGGGAAAAGGAAGCCTTTTCGGATTGGATCTTTTACTTAGTGAAATGCATTTAAGAGTCTTCCATGTTGGCCGGGCAAAGTGGC
Source organism: Plecturocebus donacophilus (assembly GCA_004027715.1). Taxonomy (NCBI): domain Eukaryota; kingdom Metazoa; phylum Chordata; class Mammalia; order Primates; family Pitheciidae; genus Plecturocebus; species Plecturocebus donacophilus. The sequence goes on along the minus strand of PVKP010033003.1, from coordinate 17,519 downwards.
TCATGCCTATAATCCCAGCACTTTGGGAGGCTGAGGCAGTCAGATCACTTGAGGTCAGGAGTTCGAGATCAGCCTTACCAAAATGGTAAAACCCTGTCGCTACTAAAAATACAAAAAGGAGCCAGGCGTGGTGGCACACTGTAGTCTCAGCTACTCAGGAGGATCAGGCATGAGATGAGGAGGTTGCAGTGAGCTGAGGATGCACCACTGCACTCCAGCCTGGGCAACAGAGTGTCCGTCTCAATAATAATAATTTTTTTAAAAGTCCTCCAAGTCTTTTCATGGTGTGATAGCTCATTTCTTTTTATTGTTAAATAATATTCCATTGCCTGGATGTATCAAAGTTTGTTTATACAACTATCTATTGAGGAATATCTTGGTTGCTTCAAATTTTTGGTAATTATGACTAAAACTGCTATAAGTATTCCACGCACACCTCTTTTTAATGTGACTTTGCAGCTCTGCTCAGCAACGTACGATGTCTCTTTCTCTCCCCCTTGCAGCCAGGCTTCATCATTTGATTAGTTTGGGCCTCTGGCTCGCTAGCAAGCACGAAGAATGAACACTGGGACTTTGCCTGCTTTCTGCTCTTGGAACCCTGACACCACTAAGCAAAGAAGCCTGGGCTAATATGCTGCTTGATGAGACACAAGACCCAATTATTCCTAGGAGTCCTGGCTGACAGCCAATGAGACCACCCTGAGTTACTCAGCCACAGACTGATCTGCCCGTCGGCTTCAAACACATGAAAGACTGTTAGAAATCAGCAAAGCAGATTTAGGATGAGAAGCTAGACACTGGAAACAAGAAGTTTAGAAGGCTATTGTCATTAATCTACAGAATGGATCATGAGGACAAACATTTTTGGATGATTACACATTGGGTTTTACATATATTGTACCAGAGAAAACTGCAAAAAAGAATATCCATTTCTTCATGGAGTATAAAATAATACATCATTCTTAAGTTTTAAAATCAACAAATATCAATGAACTATATAAATATCCATCCCATTTTACTCAAGAATAACCATAGACCTTTGATAAGAACATTTCCATGGTATCTCTGTAATCATACTGACCGATGTTTTGAAAACTTTTGACTCCCTGCAATAGAGGATTTCTGCCTCTGGAAATAAATGCTTCAAGGCGAGCATGAGCTATTATTTATGAAAGTGCAGACACAAAAAGCTTGAATACCTACTATCCTTTAACCTAGATGCCAACCTTGGACTGGAATCAGGAGATCAGAGTTGGAAATGTAGTATAAAGAGGTTTATTTTGTAATTTTTATTATTTTTGAGACAGGGTCTCGCTGTGTTGCCCAGGCTGGAATGCAGTGGCAACCATCATGACTCACTGCAGCCTTGAACTCTTGTGCTGAAGTGATCCTTCTGCCGCAGACTTCTGAGTAACTGGGTGTATAGGCATGCACCATCATACCAGCTAATTTTTACATTTTTTGTAGAGGTGAGGTCTCGCTAATTTACTGAGGCTGATTCTGAAAGTCTGGCCTCAAGAGATCCTCCTGCCTTGCCCTCCCTAAGTGATGGAATAACAGGCCTAGGTCACTGTCCCCAGCTGTAAAAAGAGGTTTGTAATTAGAAACTCAGCAGACACTTTGGGCAGGGACAGACCCTTGAGGGCACAATCAGCCACGGGAAGAGGGAGACTAATAAGGCAAGTGGAACATGTAACAGGAGAGCATAGTGAAAGACAGCGATTGACAAGTTCGTGTTCTAGAAATGTGGCTTTCGAATGCCCAGTAAGAGCAATCGTATTGTGGCAAGTGGACTGAGCCTGTCTACAGAGAAACTTGCAGACATTCAAGAGCCAGATAAATAAAACTGTGTTGATAATAAGGTGACCTAATTAAAAAAACTCACTGGCCACTGGATCAGATCTTGGATGTAAGAGAGTAGCTTAATTTCCATGCTATCTGAAATGTCCTTCCTCCATATAGGTACAGGGGTCGCTCCCAATTAAGTAGCTACTCAAATGTCACCTACCATAAAGACCTTCTTTGACTCCAGATTCTAAAAGGCCCTCCACCTCTCATAGACACACTTCTTGTCTCATAACTTGCTCTGCTTTTCCTTACACTTATTGCTTCTGATATATTTTTATATACTTTGTTTATTTTCTCTGATGCACTGTCCCCACAAGAATGCAAGATCCATGACAACAACAGCCTGATTCCCGGGTACATCTCAGCATTCAGTTTAAAGGCCCTGGCCTTAGGCCCTCAGTAAATATTTGACAAGTATCAAGCAAACTGAAGTATATTAAGTTAATGAATAAATGTCAGAGCAGGACAAGGTGTGGGACTCTGTCTTACCTCAGTCTGGAGTGGCTCAGATCCTGGGGTTCTTGCAAGCCCACATATAGGCAGCACCTGCAGACTCATCTATAAAAAACTAAGGCCCAGAGAATCAGGGGCTGTTATGGCAACTGACAGATGGTGATAATAAAAATTCTATTCACTAATTTTGTTGGTTCTATTGATAGTAAGACATCACATTAAGAGGTGTGTGTGAAGAGGTATACCTTAGAACTGATAAAATGTATTGTCAATTTCATAATAATTGTTTTGTTTAATTTTTATTGACCTGAAGTTGAAGATGGAGAAAAGTAATTCAGCTTGAAGTCAGGTACTCAACTGTGGCTCAGATGGCCGTTTTCCTATGCAATATCCATTTTCTCTTCCTACTTAATGACATATCCCTGAGTTTTACCTTGAGCACACATCCTCTCAGAATTAAAGACTATTATTTCCTAGATTTTCCAGCAGCCCTTATAGTGAGGTGTGGAGGTGTGGTCATGTGACTACATTGTGACCAAATGAGACACAGATGGAAGTGTTGTGGGCATCTTCAGAGAACGTTGCTTACAAAGAGCTGACTCCATTGGGAAGGACTCATTTTTACCAGTGTTCTGCAATTCTTCACAAATCCCTCAACTGAAAGACGATGGTGGGCACCCCTGGAATTGCATCAGCTCTCTTGCGACATAAAGTGCTATTGAGAATGGCAGTCATGCCCTCAGATGGTGAGGCGCACAGGTAGGAGTCCCTGATAGTGCCATAGTGTCACCACAGCAGCTCAGTGCTGCCCAGCTCAGAACACCGGCGTAAGTAAAAGTCAACTTCTATCCTGTTGCTGTTACATTCAGTTGAACCTAATTCTAACTGATATACCTGACTTCCAGAATCACAATAGGTTATTAATTTTAAAAATGCTGGATTTATGTTTAGAAAAGATGGGTTCCTGTTGTCAGTTTCCCTGACAACTGTTGACACTTACAATGGGAAAAGTGATTTTAATCTTTCTGGAAATCCATTTCCTCCATTTTAAAATGGGAGAAATTAATGTGTATGTGTAATGTTGTTCTGAGAATGAAATGTAAAGCTATGTATGAAAGTATGTTGTATACTTTAAGGTATGAATAAGTATAAATTTGGGGGTGTGTGGGACATTTGCACAGAAATAGTTTAATCCTTGTTTCTGCTGGCCTGCTTGGACATTCTGCAAAAGAAATCAACCTGTGTCTCAACATACACTTTGATTGATAATTAGGGACCAGCTTCTATGTGCAGCTCTGTATTGGGTGCTATGGTACGAATAAATAAATAAATCATGATGCTGGCTGCCAATTGCCTCTGAACTAAATGGAAGGGGAAAACTTTTTTGTTTTGTAAGCAACTATAATCCAGTCATGAATTACTTCTACTCCCCTTACAAATAAACTACATATTGCAAGTAACAAAAATTAATTTTGGTTTCTCTCCACCACAAATCAATATCTGGCTAGATAGTATCATTTTTTAGAATAATTGAGTGGAAAAGACTGAGAGCAATGCTGATTATTTTCTGACAATTTCTATGCAGAAAAGCTTTTAAATCACATTTTAGAATGAATTTGGAAAAGTTTCACGTGTCAACTTTGGACTCCTCTATAGCATAGATAAAATATTAATTTTTAGAAGAAACTGGAGATGAAAGGGAAATAATACAGATGGCAGAGTAAAAACAGCTGGTTCGTGCAACACATGCTTGCAAAAAACATAAAATCAGTAAACAAGGGACAAATAGTGCCAAAGCCTCAGACCGGCACTTCCGCATTTCTCGGGGAAAAGAGATAAGAAGTGGATTTAAAGGTTATTAATACAGTGTAGTAATTGCTAGTGATGTTTATAAATGTTTCTGGCTTTCTACCTTCTATTTTATACCTACCCTATTTTAGGATCTCTTTATGGTTGGGTGATAAGGTATGAACAGAATATATATGTCGCTTTTTCTTTTTCCTTTTTTTAACTGAAAAAATAAACAGAGGCGTCTCCTTTTATTGCTCACGCTGGAGTGTAGTGATGCGATCCTAGTTCACTTTGGCCTTGACCTCCAGGGCTCAAGCCATCCTCCTGCCTAAGCCTCCTGAGTGGCTGAGACTACAGGCATGTGCCACCATGCTTGGCTTAGATATGTCATTTTTGAGCCTAGGCATTCAGTTCTTACTGCCAGATCCCTAGAGCTTTTTCCTCTGCCATTGTGACCAACACTGTTTGAAATGGTGGTTACTTCATCAGAGTGGGCTCTAGAGTGTGGTAAAAAAGCTGACCAATTGTAGACGCAGAGGAGGAGCAAGAAATACGTTTTGATTTTTTTTTCATCACTGATATCCTGGATTTCTTCACCACTGCAACATAATCTAGCCTCTCCCCACTAGTCTATGCAATATTAGAGAGTTTGCCATATCCTGTCATGGAGAAGCCATATGTAGAGGTAGGGCTATAAACGACATATGTATGATGGAGACATTTTAAAAAAACTGGATATCCATGGAGCTTTGCTCCACTAGTTATGTGAAGTTAAGCAAGTTAAAAATGCGCTAGAAAAAATACAGTAGGAAAATATAGCAAGTTATTTACTGATTTCTCATAGGAATGGTGTATACAGAAGCTGTATTCTTTGCTGAACACATAGTGAGGCTGGGAATGACTGCTAAACTACTCTGGCCCTAGGGAGAAGTGGAAGCGGAGAGATATAGCAAAAGCTAATGGTGGAATAATGAAAAATACCAAAGCCAAGAGAGCTGGAAGACTTGGATGCCGGAAGAGGGGGAGGGAAATGATGTGACTGTAGATCAATGAGAACTCTGGGGGTAAAACTGAAATGTCTAATTGGAAATTATATATATTATATAAATTAGATATATAATTTATATAATATATCTAATTTATATAATATATAATATATATAATTTATATATAATATATATAAATTATATATAATATATAAATGTAAAGTTTATATAAAGCTTTTATATAAATTATATATATAATATAAAAATATATAATTTATATATAATTTGGGACCGAGTCTCTGTCTCCCAGGCTGAAATGCAGTAGTGCAATAATCATGGCTCATTGCAGCCTTAACCTCCTGAACTCAAGTGAGCCTCCTGCCTTGGCCTCCCAAAGTGCTGGGATCACAGGCGTGAGCCACCTGTGCCTGGCTATGTGAAGTATTTTTGTGTAGCATACAGATGTAACCTTCTCCTCTTTTTTTCCTACAAAATCTTCACAGCATCTTTCAAATCAAATCATATTCCCACAAAGCCTTACAAACTACGATAGGTTTAACGGAAATGTTGAGTCTTGATTCAAGACAGGTGTTGGATAAAACTATGAGGTTCCCATGGAACCAAATACAACTGGTAAACAAACATGTTTTTCCCTATTTCAAACAATCATACTACTCTGTGCTTCTAGAATCACAATGAGATTGCAAAAAAATGAGTGAAGAGACTTATAACTAAGAAAGTAGTCAAAGCTATAGGAGAGTAATTTATAACTACCATTTTAATAGCTTTCAAATGCATTTTGGGGAAAGTTAGGTTGTACTTCATTTGGAAACAATATTTTTTAAAAAATAATAGGAATTATCTTGTTCCTAATAAAATCTTGGATAAACACTGATGGTTTTTAAACCAATAACAGCTTAAGTGTAGGGAGGAGTCCAAGATAAGAGAGGTCTCAGCCTCCACCATCTCTTCCATTTAATGAGACTGCCTCTGCTTTTATATATTTTAAATATCAGAATTCCAGAAAAGATTTATTTTTTTTTAAAGAAAATATTTAAAGGTTCTTTGGGTAGAGTTTGAACACTTCTGAATATACTCTATTAGTGAAAGCATAGTCAATAACATCCAACCTAATGTGAAATTTCAAATACTAGTCTTCCTGGTCTTTTCTGAAAAAGCCCCCTGAAAGTTTTCTTATACTTTCTTTTTCTTAATCAACACTAACTCACCTGCCACGAGCTCCCTTTATTGTACTCTCAAGACAACGGCACATCTGCCACTCTGATCTTACGTGCTTAGAACATCTGTGCCATTTACCTTCACTCGGGCATCTCTCTCTATTTTCCACTAATGGTTTTATTTCACATTTTGTTTGCTTTTAAACTTTTATTCCAAGCTTTTTTTTTTTTTTCTTTTGAGATGGAGTATCACTCTGCCGCTCAGGCTAGAGTGCAGTGGCATGATCTGCACTCACTGCACTATACCTCCTGGGTTCAAGCAATTCTCCTGCCTCAGCCTCCTGAGTAGCTGAGATTACAGGCACCCACCACCACACCCAGCTATTTTTTGTATTTTTAGTAGAGATGGGGTTTTACCATGTTGGCCAGGCTGGCCTGGAACTCCTGACCTCAGGTTATCCGCCCACCTTGGCCTCCCAAAGTGCTGGGATTACAGGCGTGAGCCACCGTGACTGGCCTTATTCCAAGCTCTGTATTCTCCCATGTGTCTCTGACTCCTTCAGTCTTGTGAGTGATTGGTGAGTTTGTCAATCACCAGGACTTCAGCTACCCATCTTTAATTATAGAAACAAATGAAAGTAAAATAATATCTTTAAAGCAGAAATTAATGATGAGATCATTTGTATGTGTGTTTTATGATCCAAAGTAGAGTTACAAGAAGGGATTCTGCATATTTCAAATATAAATAATTTCTATTTTTAAGACAACTCTGCCAGGAGAAATATTGATTTGTTTCTAGAAAGGGGCAAGTCTTCCAAATAGCCTAGGAAGGCATTGGTAAACCAGGCTCCCAAGTTTTAATCTTCAGTCAACTTGTCATAGGAAACTTTCTTATGAAACCAAAAGTGTAGGATGAGAGCAAGAAGGATAGTGCATCAGTTTTAAGTATGTGTGTCAATCACTTGGTTATGCAAATTTCTTATGCCTTTAGGAGCTGCTCAAGCCTTATCGCCTATACACCACTTCCATTGCATAAGGAGCTGCGGCTGTGCGTGCCCAGATACGGCTTAGTGGAATAAAGAACACTCCTTGTAAGACGAGTATTTTCAGTTCCTGATCACTTATCCTAGGTTGACCAATGTGTTTAGCCTCTGCTAGGACCAGCACCAATCCAGAGCTGTATCTCAAATGGAAAGTAATTAGTGAAGAGCGCATTTTATTGCTCAAAACTCTGAAATACTCATATGAAGGTTTTTGCAGGCCTCACCCAGCATTCTAATATCTCACGCAAAAATCGAAGCACCATTGGATAAGCTGGCTTTAAGGTTCAAGTGATAGGTTGTTTGGAATGCAACCTGGGAAAGCTAAGGAGCCTTCTCCAGGCCATGTATAAAGTTGTACAGGTTACGTGGTAATCAGAGCAGCACACACAAATAGGTTTTATGTTAAATCCCAAATCCATGATGCTCACAAAATGTTTAATCATTCTCTGTGGTTGGTAGTACAAGGTGCAGAAATTGTCATTCCTTAGAGAGACATGCCTGAGAAAACTGGGCATCCAGAAATTTCAATGAGCTGGCACGCTCTGGAATTTTCTTGGGATTTATCCTTCATTAACATGCATGCATTTTTCTTCCCCAGGTATTTTGTGTCTTACACTCCCCACATACAGTAAGTTTGATGTTTCAGTGTCACATGCTGTGGAAATACGACATGATCAGCCTCCCTGTTGACTAATTCATGATAGAGAATCAGAAAGTTAACATAGAGATGAATAAGATTATGAAAAAATACTGTTGACTCTTTCATATAAAAGAAAATTGATTCTGATAATCCTGGTTTATTGCTACTTAAAAATCGTTTTTTATCTCAATACCTTCATATCGGTTTGCTAAAAAGGTTTGCTGATTTGCTCCAGTCTAGTGTCCGTGTTCAGGCAAAACAGTTCCAATTCAAGCGACTATCTGACCTGTTAAAATATTCCAATATCAATCTACAAAAACTACCTATTTTTTTCAGTGGTGAAACAGGAAAGTTAAACAAAGATGTGAAAGAATAGCACCTGTCTTAGTTTCCTAGGGCTGCTGTAACAAAATACCCCAAACTTGTTTAAAACTGGAAATTTATGGTCTTACAGTTTTTGAGGCTAGAAGTCCAAAATAAAAGTGTTGGCAGGGCCATCCTTTCTCTGAAGCCTGTAGGAGAGAGGATTTCCTGCGTCTTCCTAGCTTCTGGTGGTGGCCCTGAGTCCTTGGCTTTCCTTAGCTTGCAGGTGCACCACCCCATCTCTGCTTAGGACATCACATGGCATTTTTCCTCTGTGCACATTTCTGTGTCTTAACATTCTTCTCTCTTTGTCTGTCTCCTCTTATAGAATCACTAGTCATGTTGAATTAAGAGCCCACTCTACACTAGTATGACCTCATCTTAATTTAACTAATTACATTGGCAAGGACTCTATTTCTAAATAAAGTCCCATACTGGGGCTTAGGACATCAGCATATGTCTTTTGGAAGACACAATTTAAACCATAATACCACCCTTGTGACTTTTCAAAACTTTGACATTGGTACTTATTTCTGCAATTTCTCCAAAGATTCAGCATTGGATCTGAGAAGAACAATTGCTTTAGGGGCTTCAAAGATGCCCTTTTACTTTTAATAACTTTTACTTCATTGGTTAGGGAGCATTTGTTAGGATTCTGTAATTATAGTTTATGTATATACAAACTATGCATTCAAAAACAAGAAAAATAATCTGAGGGTACATTTCTAAACTCATGAGGCCTATTCTGATATGGACTCAGGCTGTTCCATTTAACTCCTGACCCCATACTCTAAGCCCCTAGTCTGACTTGTCTAGTGATGGCGTTCTGGTTTCCCAGGCCCAAGTACTGCCCTTTCCTAGTGGACAGTAACTTTGGTAAATAGCTGCAGGAAATTAGGAAATTTAGGAAAAAACACAAAGAAACTTCACATTACCATACATGTGGCAATGTGAAGGGGACACACTATCTCTTCATTCAGATGTCTGTAGAAAAAGTGGTCTGGAACTGCTACAGGTCTGGAAAGTGGGAAGAAGTGCTAATAATCACAGTGATAGCAATTCAAGTGAGGTGCACACAGGACAAACCTATAGTTTTTTGTTTTTGTCTCAATTTTTCATAAATCTGTAGGGCAACAATCTTCTGCCCAATTATTTTAATCCATTGCCAATGATTTTTAATTATATAAGCATTTTGAACATCACTCTGGACTTGATTTCTATTACAGCAGAAAAAGAGGGCAGGAGAGAGAGAGAGAGAGATTTCAACAAGAATTGGCTTATGTGATTGTGAGGACTGACCATTCTGAAATCTGTGGGGCAGGACTGCCAGCTAGAAATCTCAGGCAGGAGCCTACTTTGCCTTCCACAGGTGGAATTTCTTCTTCCTCAGGGACATCTTCATTATGTTTTTAAGGCTTTGGATGGGGCTTACCCAAATTACCAAGAATAATGTCCTTCAAGTCAACTAATTGTGGATGTAACCTATCTACAAAATACCTTCACAGCAACATCAAGATTGGTGTTTAACTAAATAACTGGGTACTAAACCCTAGCCAACTTGACACATGGAACTATCACAGTCCTATTTCTAAGATACACCAACTCAGTGAAATAAGTCAGACCATTTATATGGCAGCGTTTCCTACCTTACTGCTGGCCTACAGGGGACAGTGTCTACAGAGTTTTATGATAATCTAGAGTATCTCTTACTCTGCGTTTCTCAGTGCTTTGGTAAAGAGCGTGTTCTCTGGATCCCATCACAGACATAATTACAGGCTGAATGGGTAACATAGAAAATAAATTGATTCCATGAATCCTACCTGCCTAAACCTTTGTGTTCCTCTTACTACAGTACACTAAAACTTTCCTTGAATGATTACCTCATTCCATGTAAAACAACCTTGAGTCCAAAGCATTCTCAGATGCTTGAGCTCACACACTGATTTACAAATCTCTGGAAAAGGCACACACCTTATAAATTTCACCTAATCTAATATTTTCGTTCTTTTTTCTTTAATTTAGAACCTCAGGAATCCATGCTGACACATATTCTTCATGTTGTTGCAAGGAGATTAGCAAAATCTTGAAAATTTTTGCTGTAAAGCTATCCCACACCATTGAAGACTTTCTTTGCCTCCCCGCACCCCCCGACGACCGGGGAGGCTAGGGTCTGATTGTAAGTCAAGAAGCAGTAACATTGGGAGTGAGGTCACAAGAAAAGTTTTTTTAAGGAAACTACTCCAAGTGAGGACTTACAGTATCTATAAACAGAGTAGAACACCAGCCTCATAAGACAGGGAAGAGGAGTTGCTTTTGCCAATGTGGGAGGACTCGTGGATTTGGAGGGCCAGAGAACTCAGATTCTTTAGAATTCATCTATGGATTCCCATCTGTGTCTAAAAATGCCCTAAATTACATTCATTGCCTTCATTCTGATAATGTTCCTAATTCAATCTTTACCCAGGAAGTACGAGGTCCAAAGACAGGGAAAAGGACTGCTTTGAAGGGCACTGAGTTCATTTTCAGAGGCTGTGTTGGTGTATCCAGCACTCAAAATTGGTTGACCAGGGCAGGCTTCCCTATTCCATAAATAGAAATGTTGTATTAATCAATCTGTCTACACCTCATAGATGATATTCCTTCTTGTAGAAACTTTAGACACTTAAAAGATTTTGGGAACCTCTGCAGTGTTGGGTGATAAAACAACTCTCTGGGGGGCAAAATTATTTTTCAACGGTATAACATCAATTACTTCATTTAATCCAAACCAGGTCAGACAATCCCAGGTGCAATGTTTATTGTTTGATTTGTAGTGCTTATTGTTTTTGGAGTTTAAATTCTCCCTGTATGTCTGATTGCAGGGTACCAATATGATGCCATTGAACATGGGACATGATGTGCATCATCAGCTCTTGGGAACATTCAGGAGTGAGTTCCAGCACCTCACTGGACCTCTGGGTTCCTAGTAGAGTGGAGGAAGTGTTCACTTAGCCACAACTTTGCCTCACCCTGGAGGCCTACTGAGGCGTGTTAGTATATCCTCTCTCTGTAGTTCTCAAGTGAGGACACTGGAAAGCTTAACACCGGTGCTTGATTCAAGGTGCTTGATCCAGTTTCTGTGGCCTTGGTCTGAAGAGGGAGGAATAAGAATGTGTCAACCTGGAATTTTCAGACTAGCTGATTGGGTCACATTTGGAAAACCGCTGTGTGCACATCTGATTATCCTAAACCTAGAACTATGATTCTTTCTTTCTCAGAATGTGTAGCAGTTTGTTATGTTGATTAGCATGATTGTCTGAATAGTGTCTTTCCATGTCAAAGCTATGAAAGTTTGAACCCTATATGCTTCTTCTCAATACTGTATTTCTAGTATCTAGTAATTGTACCCAGACTGACACATAGTGGAAATTTTAAAATAAATGTTTGTTGAGTTAGTGAATGAACAAAGAAAACTGCATACCAATTCCTTGACTCACCTAAATGCCCATGAGCTGCCCCTAGATCTTCCAGGGTTATATTATAATGAAATAACTAATTTACCCTTTTTTCCTCTTTATGAACAATATTCAAATACAGATGTACTTTTTATATACTTTGCTAAATAGGTTTATATGTGCCTTTTAAATCTTCCTTATAAGTCAGGTGCCTTTATTTCACTCTACTTTAGATATTGTGCAGTCAAATATTAAATACAAAGAAATCCATCCTGGGTCTCAAAGGGATGTTTCTATCTTTTATTTATGATAAAGGCCTTCATGTTATTCACATCTAAGAACACAGTGAAACCCCCAAAGAATAGGACAGATGAATTATGCTGGGTTTATTATTAAAATATATGACAAGTATTTTGGATAATTCTTCAGTTTTGGAAAGAAATAGGGATGCCTTCCAGTGAGACACTGCACTTGGGAAGATGAAATCTTCCTCAATGATTTTCTGCCCCTGTTTCTAAATTAACCTGCCAATTTCATGTCTACAACTGAGATCATTCATTCATCCAAAAACGTATTATATAACTACATTCTCCGATGTCCTCTTTGCCCACTTTTACATTGCTGTTATGTATAGAGGGGCTGTTAATATCTTCAGGGGAGATTGAAAAGAAATCTAATAAATGATATCTGAACATTAATTTCAAAAATATTTAGTGCAAAGAGCCAAAAGTAGTAGAAAACACAGGAATAGCTGGTGACAATACCTTTTCGATTTTCAATTTCATCAGTTCACTACAATTTAAGAATTCTAGGTAAAATTTAAAGCACTCTTTAGAAAAAGAAATTAGTCATAAAAATGAAATCCAAAAATGAAGTCAGGTTGTGGCTCCACAATCTCTCTCTCGTGCTGATGACCCCGACCAAGGACAATACTGATGGATTGAGAAACTTTCAGGTTGTGGAAAACCTATGTCAAAAACAGGAAAAATTTAAGAAAAGGGCTGGCCTAAAATTGAAGGCCAAGCTAAATTAGGTTGGATCTCCATCGGTCGGTTGGGATTATTGGGGAGAATGTTTAGGCATTAGATGAGGTGTTGAAAGACATATATAGCCCTCTTTAGCCCAAAAATCTATGCACACATATGCACAAACACACACATTGACTGATGCTTCAGTCAATGAACTATATAACAGTATCCATCTAAGTGCATCGTAACATTACCTGATTGTCTACAAATCTTTATGTCAGTTTACAAGCTTCATAAAGTCATGAAATGCCCAACATTCTCATTGCACATATGAGAAAACTGTGCTTGCTCCTGCCTTATATCACCACATTGATGGTGTCTCAGAATGCTGCTGTGATTTGCTCAGGACTATAAAACCTTATGCAGTTACAGTAGTAGAGCTACAGACCAGATCTCCCGATCCTAACATGACAGGTGGTATTTTTCTGCCACCCTGCCTTGCATCTGAAGTTGCTGTCCCCTACAGGAAAGAGACCGGGTTTATTTCTTTCCATGCTTTCAGAAAATAAATACATTCACAATATATGTTTGCCACTCTCTTCACTGAAGGAAACGTGAGTGTGTTTAAATTGTGGAATTAAGAATTTAGAATGAGGCCAAGACAGATTCCTTCTACCTTACACTGAGCTGAAAGGTTGTTTCACAGCATAGCAATTGGGAGGTGAGAGAGTTGGCTAAGAAGTATAAAATATCAAGCACAAATAAGGCCAGAGATACGAAATAGTTATTTGTGAAATTTTCTGTTTTGGAAACTTCTGAAAGAGCAGTTCAGAAAGTCTTCCACTGGTAAAAGATGCTTTTAAATATACTTTTAAAAACACAGTGCACTGAGAATTAAATCACCAAGCAGCTGTAAACTATGGGGCAAATAAAACTACAAATTACATTTATAGGACACATTTCATCCAGAGGAATCCAAGAGCATTTTATACATGGATTAGAAAGCATATATCTAGGAATCAGCTCACCCACAACTGAAATACTTCTGCCTCTGGGGCCTGTCTCGGCAGCTTGTTAGCAAAAGAAAGCCACGCCACACGGGCAAAGAGGGCCAGGTCCTAACTGAACCACACATCAGCTCCTGATTCAATGCCACGGAGCGGTGCCTTACAAAGCATGGTGATGAAATGAAAATTCTGAAGAAATTTCCTTAGGACCAGTCATCCAGGAAATTATGGTGTTTCTCTTTCATAGCACAGTGAATAGAACACGGGCTTTGAAATCAGACAATCCTGGGAGAAAAATCAATTTGGCCATTTATTAGTTGTGTGATCACAGGCAAGTTATTTAACTGCTCAAAGTCCTAGTTTCTTTATATGCATTTGTTTCTATAGTAAATGAGATGATCTAAGACCCTAAGACCTTAGCCCTCTGCTTAAGAAAGAGCAAACATTCAACAAATGTTTGTTTTATTCTTTTGCTATGGAGTAGAGAAATTATCCCTTCTTTTCAGACATTACTAAAAACCAATTTAAATTTGCTTTCTTATTCATGTTTGTGTCTTCCTCACCATTATTAGTATATAGGCACACACATATATACATATATGATACAGATCAATGTAACTATTTTACTATATCAATATGTATATATCATACGACATACACATATATACTTGGTCGGGGGGAATCTTTCATGTGCACTCTTTTCCTGCACCCCACCATTGTTAAAAAACAGCCTGGAAAGAGAACAAAATCTAGCACATATATAGAGGGAGTAACTTACACAGGAGCAAGAAGAATTCTTTTGTGGTGTCAGGTGGGGAGGCTGCGTCTATGAGAACAGAAGTCATAGGTGGGTCGACGTGGTCGTGCCAGTCTTACGAAGGTTTTACAGACTGCTTCAATATTCTCACATCCTCAGTGCAGTGGAAGTAAAACAATCAGCTAGAGTGAAGGTGGGGCAGGAGATTAGGGAGATTTAAGACAAGAGAAAGGGGATAAAATAATCATCTAAGAGGCAGTGAGAATAAGTATCCTGGGTAATAGGCAGGATTTCTGGTCAGCATGAAAGGCCTTTTCTTGACGTCTGTGAGCATGTTTTTAAAGTGAGGCTAGTCAGCATATTGGAATCTTTCTTTTGCCGTGGGTAGCTGCATGGCTGTAAGCATGGAGTAGGCAGATAATTTGACTCAGACGGTGTTTAAATTTGATTTTATGAGGACTTAGTTGTGCCCAGGAACTCTGATGGCAAGAGGGGCAAGAGAATAAGAGTGTATGCAAGGAAGGGATTATAAATGGTTGGCCTAGAACTTAAGCTATGAAAGGAGAGAATGAGAACACCAAGTATGTGAAGGAGAATGACCAGGTGGTAGAATTCATCAATTGGAACTCCTGAGAGGATTGAGGAATCAGGACCCGGTATATTAGAAGGGGTGAATTAGAAAGATAGGAGTTAGTGGTCAGAGAACTTGCTGCATGAAATTGAGATTATAGAGAGTTGTTGTTATGAGCACTGAAGAGGTCTAGAGTGTGCCCCTGGGTGTGAGCAGCCGAGGTAGAATGGAAGACAAGATAATTGGAGTAGAGAGGGTCAAAGAGCTAGGGGGCCACTGTATATATAATCATCTACTTATATACTAAAATCACTGATATTTTTAACAGCAAGAGTGTGAGAGAGACCTTTATTCATCCACGTTTTAGCATATTAAGAGTGAAGGCAAATGCTCCAGGAGTTGGTTAAGGACTGCAACAATACAAGATAGTGAGTCACTTAATCTAATTCCATGAGATTCAGAGCCAGTGGGACCTTAGGGTCTTTGTGACCTGCGTTGATGGAAATAAAGAGATTTAGGGAGAAATTAAGAACAAACCATTATCCTACCACTGTACCACAATAGTGTTTTGGAATACATTCTTGTAGAGATTTAGATACTTATCTATACTGAATAGAAAGAGTGTAGTCAGTCATAATAGAGATTTGGAAGTCAGCCACTCTCTTTACCTTCCTGGAGAAATCAAAGCACCTATCAGTGATCAAGGAAAACAGTTTTGGGTGATAAAAGAGAAATTGGGAAGAAAGCATATATTACCTTCTCCCTCAAAGAGTCAGTCAAGCAAGGAACAACCAGAAAAGCTCGGCCACATCCTTACTCCAGGCACGAGAAATATATAATCCAAAGTCACTTACAGCCCACGCGTCGTGGGAATTTAGGAGTAGTATCAGTACTTATAATCATTGAAGGTACTTTTCCCTGGCGGTGGTTGTTTATCTTTATTCTAGGTAATTAGATGTGTGAACTTTATCTGGTGAGGAGAAATTCTATTCCTCTTGCCCCAAGATTTCACCACAAGTACATCCAGGCCAGTGTATCACATTGTGAAAGCAAACTGTCAGAGGAACAAAGTCACTTTCTCCAGTGAACTCAATCGGTAATGAAACAGACCTTCTGATCTACAGCTCATGAGCCTTATTTCTAGCATTGTTCTGAAACTAGAAAGAGAAAATATGGGAGTTAAGCATTTGTCCATCCATCCCACCCATATATACTTTATCCATTATGTTTTCTGGCTTTTTAATGTCCTGTTTCAAAACGTCTTGGCTAGAACAAGATAATGTATTTTTTTCTATATTGTATTCTAGCACATTAATGGTATCATATTTCATATTTAAGTTTCTACTCCAGCTCAGATTTGTATTATATGAAATAGTGATTTAATTTTATTTTTTCAAAATATTGATAGTTGTTCTAAAACCATTTATTAAATAATCTAGATTTTCCCCACTGATTTGAAATGATAATACGTATAGCCTAGGTATTAGATAACATCATCTTGTCTTTTGTGCATCAGATGAAATGGTCTCAGACCATAAATCTACAATTTCTTACACTCTGAATATTCTTGTGGAAGTGTCATCTTGGGTTTAAATTGAATTACCTCAGCTTTGGTTTGTCTGAAAGAATTTGTTTAGTCATCTCTCTCTCTCTCTCTCTCTTTTTTTTTGAGGTATACATTTTCTAGACTGAAGGTTTGCTTCTTTCATCACTTTAAAAATGTCCTGTATGTGATGTTTCTTTTTCTTAGTGGGGCGGCAGGAAGTTGCCTGTAAGATATTCTCTTAATATTTGCTTTTCAGAATTAAAAGTTGCATGACTTTGTGTGGCTTTCCTAGCATTTATCTTACATAAATTTATTAGCCTCTTGGATCAGGGTCTATAGTTTTTATCAAATTTCAAATTTTTGCAAAGACTGTTTCTGCTATTTTTTTTTTTAAGAGATGGAGTCTTGCTCTGTTGCCCAGGCTAGAGTGCAGTGGCCTGATCTCGGCTCACTGCAACCTCTGCCTCCTGGGTTCTAGCAATTCTCCTGCCTCAGCCTCCCAGGTAGCTGAGACTACAGGCGCGCATTGCCACGCCCAGCTAATTTTGGTTTTCGTTATATTTTAGTAGAGAAGGGATTTCACCCTGTTGCCCAGACTGGTCTTGAACTCCTGAGCTGAGGCAATCCACCCACCTCGGCCTTCTAAAGTGTTAGGATTACAGGCATGAGCCACCACATTGGGCCTATTTCTGCAATATTTTTTCCCCTCTCCCCTTATATCTCTAATTATGTGCATATATATATATATATATGCATATTGTATATACATATATAACTTTATCCTCAGCCTAGTCTCTGTCCTTGTTCTAGGCTACATACATATATAAAATATATTTACATAATCATATAATATATATTGAGTCATATATAATATGATTTTTATATAGCTAACTATATATAATTATATATATCATTAAGCTATATATGTATATAT
>PVKP010033002.1:0-25404 GCA_004027715.1 Plecturocebus donacophilus | reverse complement strand
AATCTTGAGAGTTTATCTCCAGGGCCTCAAAAAGGAAGATAACTCCTTTACCAGAAAATAGTTATCCAAGTTTCAGAGTTTCTCAGTAATAAAATGTCAAGAATTGTGATTTTCTTGAAGTTAAATGCCACCTACTTCAGTCTTTTCCTTAAGTGTTTCCCCTGAAAAAAATGTTAAGAAAAGTGATAACTCCTAAAGCTGCTTCACAATTGTCTCTTTTCACATTATGCATCATGAGAGATAATTTAACGTTTCTTTATTATCAAGGCATAAATAGTAATGGTCGGTCACTCAGAGGCCCTGGTCTTTCAGCTTGCTTATTCTGGAAGCCAAACTTCTGGATATAAGGTTTAATGGAGTGAAAACTGGAACTCTATTGTGTGTCACACAATTTGTGTGTGTAAGATTTCATGACAATGATTATATAGCAGATATTGTTGCCCTGCGTGATGCCAGTTACTGGACAGTCAGTCCTGAAAGTTTCAGATTCACATTTTTATTGTTGATACTACAAATCATGTTGTGACTCATAATTATTGGTATCATTACTTTTCTCAAAATACCTAATTTTTATTTATTTATTTATTTATTCTTGAGACAGGGTCTCACTCTGTTGCCCAAGCTGGATTGCAATGGTGCAGTCTTGGCTCACTGCAACCTCCGCCTCCCTGGCTCAATCCATTTTCGTACCTCAGCCTCCCAAAATGCTGTGATCACAGGCATCTGACGCCACTCCCGGCTATTTTTAGTTGAGACAGGGTTTCTCCATGTTGGCCAGGCTGGTCTTAAACTCCTGACCTCAGGTGATCTGCCCACCTCGGCCTCCCAAAATGCTGGGATTACAGGCATGAGCTACCATGCTTAGCCAAAAACACCTAAGTTCTAATATAAAGGCAAGTATTTTTCTGCTGGGGAGCACAAGCCACATAAAAATAGCATCTTTTATTTGATTATTTATAATATATAGTCTAAGAATTATTTGAAAAGATTCATTCACTTTCTATCTTGACTCGTGTATATCATTGCCATTTTCATTTAAAAAAAAAAAACTGTCTTTAAACCTGTGAAATGCTATGCAATTGCTGGGGAGTGATTTACTTCCAGTTATGTGGTCACTTTTAAAATAGGTATAATGTGATACTGAGAAAAATGTATGTTTTGTGGATTTGGGGAGGAGAGTTCTGTAAATATTTGTTAAGTCTAGTGTTCCAGGTCTGAGTTCAAGTCCTGGATATCCTTGTTGGTTTTCTATCTCGTTGATCTGTGTAATATTGACAGTGTAGTGTTAAAGTCTCCCACTATTATTGTGTGGGAGTCTAAGTCTCTTTGTAAGTCATTAAGAACTTGCCCTATGTATCTGGGTGCTCCTGTAATGGGTGCGTATATATTTAGCATCGTTAGCTCTTCTTATTGCATTGATCCTTTCATCACCATGTAATGTCCCTCTTTGTTTCAAATATTGGTTGGCTGCTTATTTGTTATTTTCATCCCCTTTTCCTTCCTGTCTCCATTGTTAAGCACAATTATTGGCATAAAAGAGGGTTTTAATACCCATTTTTAGACTGTATTCTAGCCTGGGCAATAAAACAAGAATCCCATTCTCTCTCCCTCTTTCTCGTCCTCTTTCTTTCTCTCTTTCATTCTTTTTTTTTCTTTCTTTTGCTGTTTCTTTCTTTCTCCTTTTCTCTCTTTTTCTTAAAAAAAAAAAACTGTCTTTATATAAATAGCCATGAATCTTTCAGTACTTTTATTCCGAAAACATACTATTAAAGAAAATTATACTTAGTGAATACAAATAGGCCAGAGTTGTCAGGAGTTACGTAAACAACTATTATTGAAACTAGAACCATAGTTGCCAATTAGTATTGAATAATAACTATGGCCTCATTGGTACAGTTATTTGAAACACTGTTTTTATAAAACTCAGGATATAGATTTGAATCTAAAGTGACCCAATTAATTTTTCTCAATCAAAAAGTTGCAATTTTAATCTTAATTTAGTCTATATGTAAGTTATTGCTGGCATGTAAGATTCAGTAAAACCACACAGTTGATTTTGTTAAAATCCATCAGTTTTTGCCTTAGAACCACAAAATTATAGAATTGGAGAATTAAAATAGGTTTTAGAATTCATCTGACCCAGTATCTCTAGAAATCTCTTCTTTAACACCCTTGGCTAATACTCACCCAAGGCCTCATAAACTCCCTCAAAAACCACCCTCATAAGGGGTGGTTACTTCTCATGGAAAGCATGCTCAGTTATTGAGATGTCATAGCAATAAGAAACTCCTTTTGAGTTAAATAGTAAAATAAATTGTTGGCCGGGCATGGTGCCTCATGCCTTCAATCCCAGCACTTTGAGAGGCTGACAGGGGCAGATCATGAGGTCAGTTCAAAACCAGCCTGACCAAACTGATGATACCCTGTCTCTACTAAAAATACAAAAAGCCGTGCATGGTGGCAGGCTCCTGTAATCCCAGCTACTTGGGAGGCTGAGGCAGTAGTATCGCTTGAACCTGAGAGGCAGAGGTTGCAGTGAGCTGAGATCGTGCCATTGCACTCCAGCCTGGGGGACAAGAGCAAGACTTCATCTCAAAATAAACAAACAAATAAATAAACTCTCTCCCTAGCATATCATTACAGTTTAATTCCTACAGAATTTTCTCCCTTATTTACCTGACTGCCTTCCAAGTACTGAAAGACAATTTTTATATTTTCCCCTCACTAATTCTTACAACTATTACTTAAATAATATAGTTCAAGATCTTTTACCAAGCAGGTCACTTTCCCTAAAACATATTAGAGTTTATTAATTTGCATCTTTAAATAAAATAATGAAATTTGTCATCATATTCCCATGTACTCTGACCAGCAGAGCAAACTGGGACTATCACTTCCTGTACCTAACAATAAGCTTCTATCATCATATCCTGAGTATGTAGTTTTATTTGATAGTAACATTATTTGATTTATTCATATTAAATCTGAGGTCCTGGGTACTCTTTTTGTAAATGTTAAAATGTGGTCAGTTAACTGATTTTATATATATATATAATATATATATATATATATAATATATATATATATATATATATATATATATATATATATATATATATATATTTAAAGATGGGGTTTCACCCTTATGGCCAGGCGGGTCTTGAACTCCTGACCTCAGGTGATCCACCCACCTCGGCCTCCCAAAGTACTAGGATTACAGACATGAGCCACCACACCTGGCCAACTGATCATATTTTTGCATGTGCAACCAGACTGTCTGGAAGCTTTAAATTTAATTACAAATTCCTGTGCTTGACTTATTTGTTGGCTTCTTTGCCTTTGTTCTTATTTTCCACTCATTTCATATAAAAAGAGACTAGTTGAGAACTAATGAAACATTTATATCAGTGCTTCAAAGGTCAATCTCACTGGTTAATTCGTAAGTGGATTCTCTATGTCTATAAAGTCATTCAAATGATCAGTCAATTAAACAGTCATTAAACTCAACTGTAATTTCTGAATAATTACCATGTTCAAAACACTGGTACAAAGAAAAAAGAGAGAAGATCTGTCCTTACAAGTCCTTCTCCAAATAACTCATAATCAACTGGCGATAAAGGACATAAAATTACGAGGTGGTGACGCAGTGTTATAGAGTGAAATACATCTATCAATACATCCGTCCATCAGTAATACACTGGGACGGTTAATGACATACTAGATATTTGTTCTAATTTTCTAGTGTGGAGATCATTCTCCTGCAAAAAAAGAAGTTGAAAACGAATTGGTAATTGAATAATATCTTCCTCCCTTCCAGCATTTTTAAATATTTAGAAATTTTCTTGTTATCCCTCCAGTTTTATTTCACTGTGGTCAGAGAATACACTCTTGCTTTTGAATTTGTGGAAATGTATTTTATGGTTATATTATCTATCTTACTTTATGTTCTATAGATTGTTGAATTGGTATTCTGCTATTATTGAGTGAAAAATTCTGTAAATGCTGATTAGATCTTGTTGATTTAGTTGTCTTTAAGTTCTCACCACTGATTTTCTCTTTAGTTGTTCTATCAACTGTTGAGAAAGGGTGTTGAAGTTCTTAATTGTAATTCCAGATTTGCTTCTTTCTCCTTCTAAGTTCTATCAGGTTTTGCTTCATATAGTTTGCATGTCTGTTGCTTGGTGCATATGCATTTAGGATTGTATTTTTTTTCTTGTTAGCTTAACTGCTTTATCATTATATAGTGTCCCTTTTTGTCACTAGTAAATTTTAGTTTTTCCAAAGCCCACTTTATCTTATACTAATTTACTACTCCTGCTTCCCTCTGATAAATGTTTAAATATCTATCTTTTTTCATGCTTTTACTGTTAATCTGCTATGTTGTTTTATTTGAAGTGAGTTTCTGGTAGACAGCATATAATTTGGTAATGTTTTAAAATATACTCTTCAAATTTTGTCTTTTAATTAGTGCTTTTGATTCCATTTACTGAAATATTTATTTCCATTACAGCATTTTTATTTCCAAATTTTCCATTTTGTTCTTCTTTATATCTTTATTTTTTTGCTGAGCTTTTCTAGTTTTTTGTTGTTTCAAGAATTTTTATAACTGCTTATTTAATTATTTTTGCCATGGCTGCTTTAAAATTTCTCAGATAATTGGAACCTGTTTGTCATCTCAGTACTGACATCTCTTTTATTTTAAAATGTATTTATTTTGTTGCAAATATATATATATATATATATATATTTTTTTTTAATTGAAAAATGAAGATTGCATATATTTATGGTGCCCAACATATGAAGTATAAATACACACACACGTAAACACACACAAATTATCTATACATATGAATTATGGAATGGTTAAATAAAGCTAATTAATATATGTATTACTTTACATGCTTATCTTCTTTTTGTGGTGAGATTACTTAAAATATCTGTTGGAAATTATCAAGTATACAATAAGGTGTTTTTAACTATACACACCATGTTGTACAAAAGATCTCTTGAACTTAACTTCTCATGTCTACTTTAGTATTTGTCTCCTTTAACTAATATCTCTCCATCCCCTTGCCTAACACACACACACATCACACTTCGGCCCCTGGTAGCCACCACTCTACTCTCTGCTTCAATGAATTCCATTTTTTTAAATTTTTACATTTAAGTGAGATTATGCAGTATTTGTTTTTCTGAACCCAACTTATTTCACACAGCATAGTGTTTACCAGGTTCATTCATTTTGCAAACAACAGGATTTGACAGGATGCTCTTCCTTTTTTAGGGCTAAGTAGTATTCTATTGTGTTTATCTGCCAAATTTTAATTATTCATTTTTCTTAGCCCACTCAGAAGGCTAAAATAATAACCTTATACTGGGTGATTTACAAACAACAAAATTTATTCCTTATAGTTCTGGAGGCTGTGAAGTCTAAGGTCAAGGCACCAGCAGATTTGGTATCTGCTGAGGTCCTGTTCCTCATAAATGGCACTTTGTGGATGTGTCATCACATGGGAGAACATAGATAGCTTTTTCAGCTTCTTTTATAAAGGCACTCATCCCATCAATGAAGACAGAGCCATCACAACTTAATCACTTTTCAAAAGCCTTCACCTCTTAAAACTATTTGATTGAGTATTAGGTTACAACATCTGAATTTTGGGGAGACACCAACATTCAGACCACAGCATTCTTCCCATAGCCTTCCCAAATTCATGTTCTTCTGACATGCAAAGCACAGTAATTTCACCCAAATATCCCTGGGTCTTAACTTGTTGAAGTGTCAACGCAAAAGTCCAAAATCCATTATTGTCTAAACATCATCTAAATCAGTTATGGATGAGATTTGAAGTATGATTTATCTGGGGGCAAATTCCCCTCCAGTTTTGAGCCTATGAGATCAACTGGGTTAGGTACTTCTGGAATATGATAGAGGGAGAGGCACAGGTCAGCAGCCAGAGCTTCAAAGCTTTGCTGGTTGTTACCCAAGCACCATCTCACAGGAATTCCTAGGTACAACTAAAGTTTGAAAGGACACCAATGCCTCAACCATAGCACCACTGGTTCACTGTTAGATGCAGGCTGATTTCATATATAAGTTATTATGAATAATTCTACAGTGAACATAAGAGTACAGATACTTCTTCATTTTACCGATTTCATTTCCTTTAGATACATATCCAGCACTGCGATTGCTGGATCATATTGTAGTTCTAGTTTTAATTTTTTGAGGGACTTTTATACTTGTTTCCATAATGACTGTCTTAATTTACATTTCTACCAAGAGTATGACAGGGTTCCCTTTTCAATACATTCTCACCAGCACCTGTTACCTTTGTCTTTTTGGTAATAGCTGTTCTAACTGGTATTAGATGACATCTTTCTATGTTTTTAATTTACATTTCTCTGATGATTAGTGATATTGAACATTTTAAA
Organism: Plecturocebus donacophilus; assembly: GCA_004027715.1. Lineage (NCBI taxonomy): Eukaryota > Metazoa > Chordata > Mammalia > Primates > Pitheciidae > Plecturocebus > Plecturocebus donacophilus. Next base: position 18,969 of record PVKP010033002.1, on the reverse strand, counting down.
ATATACTTGTTGGCCATTTATATGTCTTTTTTATTTTTATTTTTTGAAATGAATGTTTATTTTTTGAGTAAAAGGCAGCAAAAATTACAGTGGTCAAGAGCAGGGTCTGTGGAATAAGAATGACTAGTGGTGTTCATATTTATAACTATACAATTTTTTCCTGTTCATATATGTTTTTATTGATACATAAAAATTATACATATTTATGGGGAACATATTTTCATACATGCATACCAAGTATGATGATCAAATCAGGGTAATTAGTGTGTCCATCAGCTTAAACATTGATCATTTCTTTGTGTTGTGAATATTTCAAATCTCTTTTCGCTTTTTTGAAAAATACAGTAAGTTGTTAAATATAGTCACCCTATTCTTAAGAAATGTCTGTTTGGGATCTTTGCTCATTTTTAACTTGTGTCTCTTGTTTTCTTACTATTGAGTTGAGTTTCTTATATATTTTTGATAGTAACTTCTTATCAAGATGTATGGCTTGCAAATATTTTCTGTTATTCCATAAGTTGTCTCTTCATTTTGTTGATTGTTTTCCTTTGCTATGTAGAACGTTTTCAGTTTGGTGTATCCCATTTGTCTATTTTTTTCAGTTTGGTATATCCCCATTTATCTATTTTTTTTCAGTTTGGTGTATTCCCATTTGTCTATTTTTTTTTTTTTTTCAGTTTTGTTGCCTGTGCTTTGGGGATCATATCCAAAAAGTCATTGTCCAGACTAGTGTCATGGAGCTTTCCTTCTATGTTTTATTCTAGTAATTTTGCAGTTGCTGATTCTACACTTATGTCTTTGTTTCATTGTATATATGAGATAAGGGCCCAATTTCGTTCTTCTGTATATGTATATCTAGTTCTTCCAACACTATTTATTTAAGACACTCTCCTTTCCCCATTGTGTGTTTTTGGCAGTGGTTCTGGCATCTTTTGACTGCCTTTAAAAATTCAGGTTGAGATCTTCCTGGTTCTTGGTATAATGAATGATTTCTTTTGTTGAAATTTGGACATTTTCATATAATAAGATGATGGATCTTATCTAAAATTTCTTAGCTTTCTCTGATACCAATACAACAGGAGAAAGGTGGGGAACTGTTTCATTACTAGGAGGTCAAAGTAGAATTTTCATTTCCTATTGCCCTTAATTGACAGACAAGAGAAAGGGAATGTTCTTCTTTCTGCCTGGGGTGGGTGGTCTTGCTAACCCTGGGTGCTGCTGCAAGTCTCTACTTTCCACTAGGCCTCCCTCCAACACTATCCCAGCAGGGAATGGTATGAGGTGATGTTGCAGATTCAGGCTTTCCACTGATGGTAGGGATGAGGGGATGTCCTGGACAGCAGAGACAAAAGTTTTTTCTTCAGTGTTTAGCTGAAGTAGAGTGGCTAACATCTGAAGATTTTTTCTTGCTAGGATGCTCCTTTCCTAGTTTTTGACTAAAGGGTTTTGTTGGGACCCTCTTTTTTTTTTCTTCTGAACTTATTGACATATTTGGGTTGCAATCTTCCTCAACTCCATGTTTGTGATACATGAAGCAAAAATCAGAGGACTCACCACCAAATTGTCCCTTGAGTTGCAAGGTCCCTAGCAAGTCTACCTTTTCTTTACCGTTTATAGTCTCATGTTTGTTTTACACACTCTCCAAACATTTTAATTGCAGTTAGTGGGAAAAATAAGAAAAAAATAATCTACTTTATCTTCTCCGAAGTGGCAGTCCTGGTGTTTGTTTCCAATATAATATGTTTTCTCCTTCTCACCAGGAAAACACCATTTTTTTTTTTTGGAGGGGAGGCAATGTGCCAAGTTAGAAATACTCACTTCCTGAGATTTCCTTGCCTTTGAAGGTGGCCATGCAATCAAGCTTTGGTCCATGATAAAATAGCCAAAATCTGCTGGGTAAGACATCTGGAAAAGCTATTATTCTTCTAATGAAAAACAGAACAATGGAGGGTCATGTTTCTTTTCTCTTTACCTTTCCCCACTTCTTTCTGCCTGAAATGGGTAATGATGGTTGGAGGTTTAAAAGCCAATAGAGCAAACTGCATGCTAATATCGGTGAAGCAGGAAGCTGAAAGGAGGCTGTGTCCTCCATCAACTCCGTTCACAGCTGTGTTAGCATCAAGCTTTCTACCTAAGGAGAGTTTATTATGTAAGAAGAAAACAAAGCAAAACAAAATTCTGTTCTTTTAAGCTACACTAGTTCTGTGCTGTATGCTAGCTGACTTTCATTGCGCTCACTAAATAGAATCCTAACAATTATCCACTCTGCTGTCATTTGATTTTGGAATCAAGCTAACTTTCATTTCAACTTCAGCTCAAGGCCACTTCCACTAGAATGACTCCCATATTCTTACCATAAAAGTGAAGTTCTGTTCAGCTGCCCTAGCCAAGTGCCGCCCACCTTTGTGCCTCATCTGAATGCAGTGTTTAATTTATGATTCTGTCTTCTTCTCTAGCTAACTTCTTAAGGTCAGGCATTATGGTTGGTATCAGGTATAGGCCTGAAACTTCTTAGCTACACAGTAAATGCTGTCAAAAAAGAAATTAAACAAAGTTTTATTTTTAATATATATATAGCGTTTGAATCATTGCAATTTGTATTTGCTATGTGCAACTATTTTTCAAGTAATCAGCTCATAGAATATGGCTGTGTTGGCATATTTCACTTTTCTCAGCACTCTTGGAAATAGCTGAGATACTGGACAGAAATTATTGCCAGAGTTATATTAAATAGATTTAATTAAAACAACATTACTTCATTTCTTCTTTATGAAATTGGCAAGCCCACTCTTCCCATGGTGCCAAATTTTGGATATATATGTATTTCGTATCTAGAAACTAGTTTACAGAGCCTGAAGGTGTGGGAAAGCTTCCTGGACAGATTTTCTAAATGTTCTGCCTCCCTAAAGTTCTTACATGATAGATGGAATTGTCCTTCTGGGATCCATTTTCGAATCACTAAGTGCTTGCAGTTTGGCTGGCTGTATGATGCAAGGCTGCCTTTATGACCATCCCAAACCCTCATGATTTTACTGGAGAATAGGTGAACTACTTTTCCTTTCTGCTGAAGTCCTCATCTTTTTCATTCCATTACTAGAGACTACTTGCCATTTCACCATCCCTTAACTCCTGGATTGGTTTGTTTGTGAAGATAAAATGATCCTGAGATACCTCAAGACTGGCAGCTTCTAAAGGCAGTAACAATAACTCTCAGAACAGGTCTTCTGGAATACCCTGAGGGCAGGGTGAGGGATGTGTGAGACTTCTGAAGTAGAGCATGTAAAGGTGAAGGAATGGCCAGTCGGCTAATGTTTGCCACCTCTTTTCTTGATTGTCATGTGTGGAACACTTTAGTGTATATATCTTCTTTAAAAGGCATGGAGTACACAGACTGTGTCCATTTAAGATTATGAACTTCATTGCTAAACATTGTATGTGTTCTGACTGCTTCACCAACTAACTAGTAATGCCTGAGTGTTCCTATTCCCTGAGACAAAACAATATTAAAATTAGGCTAATTGATAACCCTACACTGACCTCTATGTGTTCAAGTGAAAGAGTCATGTGCTTTTCACCTTAAATTAAAAGCTAAAAATGATTATACTTAGTGAGGTGGGCATGTTGAAAGGTGAGGTAGGCTGAAAGCTAGGCCTCTTGTACAAGACAGCAAAGTTGTGAATGCAAAGAAAAGTTCTTGAAGGCAATTAAAAATGCTACTTGAATGAACATATGAATGATAAGAGAGTGAAACAGTCTCATTGCTAACATGGATAAAGTTTGAGGGATCTGGATAGAAAATCAAACCAGCCACAATATTCCCTTAAGCCAAAGCATAATCCAGAACCAGGCCTAGATATTTTCAATTTTATGAAGGCTGAGAGAGGTGAGGAAACTGCAGAAAAAAGTTTGGAGCTATTAGGGGTTGGTTCATGAAGTTTAAGAAAATAAGTTGTCTCTATAAGATAAAATTACAAGGTGAAGCAGCAAGTGCACATGGAAAAACTGCAGCAAGTTATCTGAAGATCTAACTAAGATAATGGATGAAGATGACTACATTAAACAACAGATATTCATTGTAGATTTTTTTTAAAAAATAAAAAACCTTCTGTTGAAAGAAGATGCCATCTAGCTAGAGAGAAGTCAATGACTGGCTTCAAAGTTTTATAGGACAGTTTGACTCTCTTGTTAGGGGCTAATGCCACTGGTGATTTTAACTGAAGACAGTTTTAATTTACCATCCTGAAAATTCTAGGACCCTTAAGAATTATGCTAAATTCATTCTGCCTGTGCTCCTATAACAATGAAATGACAACCTGGATGACAGCACATGTGTTTACAGCATGAGTTACTGAATATTTTAAGCTAACTGTTGAGACCTGCTGCTCAGAAGAAAAGATTCCTTTCAAAATATTACTTCTCATTGACAATATAGCTTGTCACCCAGCTTTGATGGAAATGTATGAGGAAATTAATGTTTTTTTTCCTATGCTTGTTAACACAACATCCATTCTGTAGCTCATGGGTCAAGGGGCAATTTTGATATCCCAGTTTTATTACATAAGAAATACATAATTTCAGACTATAGCTGCCACAGATGGTGATTCCTCTGATGGATGTGAGCAAAGTCAATTGAAAATCTAGAAAGAATTCACAATTCTAGATTCCATTAAATACATTTTAATTCATGGGAGAAGGTCAAAATGTGAACATTAACAGGAGTTTGGAAGAAATTGATTCCAAGCCTCATGGATGAATTTGAGGGGTTCAAGGAGGGAAGAAGTCATTATAGATGTGGTGGAAATAGCAAGATAACTAGAATTAGAAGTATATACTGAAGATGTGACTAAACAGCTGCAATCATTCTCATGATAAACTTAAATGCATGAGGATTTTTTTTTTAATATAAATGGGCAAAGAAAGTTGTTTGTTGAAATGGAATCTACTTCTGGTAAATATCCTGTGAACTTTTTAGAAATTACAACAAAAGATGCAGAATATTATATAAAATTAGCTGATAAAGCAGTGACAAGGTTTGAGAGGATTTACTTCATTTTTGAAAGAAGTTCTGTGGGTAAAATGCTATCAAAGAACATCACATGCTATAGATAAATCTTTTATTAAAGGAAGAGACAATTGATATTGAAAACTTCATCTTGTTTTCTTTTTAAAAATTTCCACAACCACTACAGCCTTCAGCAACCACCATTCTGATCAGTCAGCAGCCATCAACATTAAGATAAGACCTTTCACCAGCAAGAAGATTATAACTCTCTGAAGATTCAGATGATTATTAGCATTTTTTAGTAATAAGATAATTTTTAAATAAGGTAAATGCATTGCTTTTTAGATATAGTGTTTTTGTATAGTTAACAGACTACAGTCTAGTGTAACCGTAACTTTTATATCCACTAGGAAGCTAAAAAATGTGTGATTTGCTTTATTTCAATACTTGCCTTATTGTGGTGGTCTGGAGCTGAACCAGCAGTACACCAAGGTATGCCTATATCTGAATTCTATTCAGTTATGACCCCAAAGCAGCTATAGTAGGAGATGCTTCTATATGGTTAACACGTTTAAAATTTAAAACCACAAGCACATTCTTATAATAAATCAAATAATAACAGAAGGCTGACAATCAGATAGAACTATTTTTATTTTATTCCTATTACTCAGAATCCCACACCTGACTGCAGTGCTGTGAGATCTGGGCAGAAATATTGTGGAATAATAAATGTACTTTGTAATAAGCCACAAGTTTGTGGTAATTTATTACACAGCAATAGAAGGCTAATATACACAGCAACTTCTTATTTTGTGGATGGAATGTCTTCCTCATCACCCCATTCTGAGGATACTAACAACAGGTTTTTTTTTTTCTTCTGGTTCCTCTCCATTGCTTTCATTGGTTCTTTTATTAATTTAGGCTCTCTTCAAATAGAAATAATTCTTCATCTTTTTTATGTTGAAATGTGAGGTACTAAAAAAGAGATCAGATTCCCAAATTAGGCCTTCTGACAAGTAAGTTTCCAATTGGGTAGGCAGAAACAGATATATGGAGATCTTTTCCCTATTCCTATTGAATTTCTCCAATAGAGATATATTTGATCTCTAGCTAAGTGCTAATGCCTGGCTACTGGAATTCCACTTGTGAGATGGCCAAGGAAGTCTGAGCATTTGACCATCTCATTGGCTATTATCAAAGAAAGTTTATGGGAAGTCGTTGTTTTGGACTAGCCTCCTGCACTTGTCCCCAGCAGACCAGACCAAACCAAAATGGAATCACTAATGCTAAGTGCAAGGAGGTCCCAAAACAGGCTAGTTTTTCCTGAAAGCAGGACATTGACACCAACCAATCAGAAAGAACTTAGTCTACCTGAGTCAGCATAATAAGAAAATCACCTCCATTTTAATCCTTACACAGAAAGTGACCAACAGTGACTGGTTAACCAACCCACTTTTAAAAATGGAGGTTTCCTTACAAAAATCAACCATTCTGTTTCATAGAATGAGATGTTGACTGATTCTAGAATTGCTAATAAAAAAAAATTCAGTTTTTAAACTAAAGTTGTTTTAATTTTGTCTTTTAACACCATCAAAAGACATTGACATTATATTCCTATAATCAGCCCTAGGCTACATTGCTACTAGGACCATCTTCAGTTTAAATATTTCAGAAAGTACACCTCAGATCTGATCTTGTCTAGGAGCAGGTGTTTGAATGCCAGTGTTCTATGTGTCTGTGCATAGACACTTTATGTATTGACTTGCAACAAACCTTTGTAATGTGAAGCCTCAACACTGCTATTTGCTTTACCTATGGCTGGCCTCCAAGACCTTCTAAGGTCTTTGCCATAAATCAATTCTCTCCAATTTTGTATATCTTTCTGTACACATTTTAGATTATAGGATTCACAAAAGTTAATAAATAATTACCATTTTATAACTGGAAATTAAGAGAACAACTAAGATAAATTAAGATAGGAGTCTAAAAGTTGTGTTAAACCAACATAACTTGGGAACCATCTGTATTAAGTTTTGTGCTGTGAAACTTTACTAAGATTATTTTTATTAATAGGATATGTGAACTACTGTTTACATTGCAGAAGCACTTACAATGCAAGAGAGGTGGGATTTAATTTATTTTTAGGTGGTTTAGAATATGAATCTGATAAATATTATTTTACATACTCATGGTTTTGAGAGTGACTGTAAAATGTTGACTGACACGGGAGAGAATCAGTGGTCAAAACTTCTACCTTCTTTACAGGCCATTATCTAGCTTTTGTACAGCCAAAGTTACTGCAGTATTTATCTCAGGGCCTCTTTACCAGCGGCAACCAACGCTTGCCACCAACCATTTTCATATTTTCACCTACCTGCTCATTGCTCCCGTCCACCCAAATGGCAGAATTCCTCATTTTACAGAAGTGAAGCTGCTCTGCTTTTGGAAACTCCCCTATGAGTAGCTAAAATCTCCATGCAGGGACCTCATGTTAATCAGCCCCCAAGAAGGGTTAGTGTTTCATAATTATAATGGACATACAGAGAAGCTCCTCAACTTATAATGGGAGTTACATTTAGATAAACCCATTGTAAATTAAAAATATCATAAGTTGAAAATCTGTTTAACACACCTTATCTACCAAACATTATAGCTTAGCCTAGCCTACCTTAAACATGTTTAGAACACTGCAATTGGGCAAAATCTTCTAACACAAGGCCTACTTTATAATGAAATGTTAAGTAACTCACATAATTTATTAAGTACTGTACTGAAAATGAAAAACAAGTATTGGTGGTTGAAGTACAGTTTCTACTGAATGCGTGGTTTTTTTTTTTGTTACCATTGTAAAGTCTAAAAGTAATAAATTAAACTTTCATAAATTAGGGACCTTCTGCATTAGGTATTGTCTGTGCCTGCTAGGTGAGGTAAAAGATGAACAAAGCAAATAAATAAAGTCTTAAAAATGTTGAAAAAGAATCTGGAAAGAAGCTATTTTTCTATATTAAGAATTTATAGATACATAAAATAAATTCATAGGAACTTTGTTAAGAATGACATCAATGACATCAATATTAGAAATGTGAAAGACTCCTCGTGCCTTTAGCCCTAAGTTCTAATGAAAACTACAAAAAATGATATATATATTATATACATGTGTGTATTTATATGTGTGTATATATATATAGAGAGAGAGAGAGAGGCATATATAGGCTAAACTATTTCTAAAGTTATATAAATTAATAATGACATTTTAGATTGAAGGATCATATGGAAAAGGTGGAATCTGAGTAGAGTTTAATAATGTGCAATAAGTTACAAATACAGTGTGCTATTGCCCTATTCCATTTGTGTGTAGATGAAATCTATATCTTCATAACAAAAAACAAGAAAAGGATTTGGTTTATTTTCAAAGATTGTGGAGGTTATAGAGAAATTGACAACAACTATTTCTTAATTGACACATAATTCAAACTTATTTCCAAAGAGCTTTTAGACTTTGAGGAAATATTCATCAAAATTATATGTAAACTGTTCACTTATTTCAACTATGTTTCTGGATTTTTAAAAATATGATACAGCACTCATATTATTGCTTTTTGGAGAGAGGGAAAAAGCAATTATTATTATTAATATTAGTAATAAAAACAGTTGTGATTGCAGAAAATAAGATCACTAGAGGCAGCAGAAGTAAAACTCACATTTTATTTATTCATTGAACTCATTAAAATATGCCTATTGCAACAGCTTGTAGGCATACATGAAAGTATAAAAACTAATTGTAATTTATAAGTTAAAATATAAATGCTATAAGAATGCAATAAATACGGAGAGAATACAAATACATATTACAAAAATGTCCTAAATATCCTTAGCACACTAGGTACTAAGAAAACCAGATTGGATGGTAGTTGATATAATGTCATTTCAAAAATATATTACTTAAGCTTTCACTATTCCCAAGAAAGAAAGAAAAAATAAATCTAAGCTCTTTCTCCCTTTTTATAGGTGATTTTGAGTTTTTTCTTTTTACATATGCTCAGAGGTATTCTGATAAGTTATTTTGAACATATAAACAAATAGAATGAGATAATACCATGTATTTTTTCATGTGCTGATAACCAACTACTGAAAAAATATGTAAAGATATAGTAACTATTAGTGAAAAGAAGAAAAATCTATTTTATCTATAAAATATTCACTTACATAAGGTGAGCTATATTTTTCATGCAGCTTTGTGTATGTTTCCTCTTCTCTCAGTGCCCTGAATAGCAATATTCAGACACCCCAAAAGAGCAAGTTAATGTCATATCAGATGATATTTTAATTCAGAACAAGTAATTTTCTTTTTAGATTAAAGCACTTCAAATGCTTGAGCAACTTTACCAGTGACCTGACAAGCCCAAAATTAGTAATAGAAATAAATCATTTCACATATTACTTTGTTTTTTTTTCTTTAATCCCATACTGGAACTGATTTAAAAATAGTTGGACACTTTAAACACAATTGCAGCTGACATCAAAAAAATGTAAAAAATAATTTACGGAGTTAAATGCGTTTATAACTAACTTTTTTGCTTTTCTTTCATTTTATAAATACACACCACACAGAGTACATGAGACCATATGGAATAATGGAAAGTAATAAAATTCCTTTTATATGAAACATTTCTGTTGAGATATTTCTATTCTTTTTTTGCAAAAATAAATAACGTATCTTTAATAAAAATCTTTAAATAATTGCTTCTTTACTAATTATTATGGTTTTGGAATGCAGGCAAAATGAATAACTTTTCAAAGCCACATGAGCTGGAAATTAAGGTCCTATTTTGTATATCTACCATTAGGGATCAATCTCTTTGTATATAAAAAACTTTTTACATTAATGATCTGGTAGTTTTTAATGTATATGAATTGTAACTTATTGGAAATTAATTTGTCCAGATATTACTGGCTAATTAGCCTTTTGTTTTAGTTTATGATATTTACCATATTTGAAAGTAATAGAAACTATTCCCTTAAATATAGTTGCTATTTTATAAAATCTTAGATAATTCAGACTTTTCAGAGTCAGACTAGCCAACAACCCTGTTATTTCAAATTAATGAGTTTTGAAATTGATTTTACTCTTTTATTAATTCTAAAATATTTATGATGCTTTTCATATTCATCAGATCCTGTATATATGTGTTGAGTGGAGCTCAGCCCTTTCTCTCAAAGAAATTTTTGTCTGGTTTGACATACGGCAGGTAAATAAACAATTATAAAACAGTGGATAAATGTAGTTATAAAGGGCCAAGCAAAGTCTAGTGATGTACAGATGGTAGAATGAATAGAGGAATCAGCTTCTATACTGAAACTTCAAGGTTGAGTAATTTGGATAGGCAATAGTTAAAATGACATTCTATTCAAAGGAATCATATGAAAAGTCATCAAAAAATCAAAATAGAATTCTGAAGACACTTACATGAAATGATTAAAATTACTTAGAATTCAATATTGAAATAATATCAGTTAATGTTTATTTAACCCAGAAAGGGCTAAGCTGAGATGAAATTCACATCAGAATTTTGTAGAATTAATCATGAAAGTCTTCTGAAATCTTTGATACAGACCAAAAGTATATCAATACTTTAGGTGAGTTTAACATATTTCATAATTTAAATGAATGTTCAAAATGGCCACAGAAGGGGAGTAGGAGGTTTCAAGTATATAAAATAACAGGAAAGTGTGAAATAAGGCTCACCCTAATTTCAAAGCAAAAACATTTAACAGAAGTAAAGAATCAAATTAAAAATCTGAGAGCAAACAATTAGCAACCTACAAATGAGGGGTTATATTTTCCTTCTTTTGTAGCTACTTCCAAATACTGTTGCATTCAAAGACAAAGTGGTGCTACACACTGTCTTAGTACCTAGGGGATGCCCTAAATCATTGTTCTAATTGTCCTGCCGAGACATTGTTTTCTTAAAGGTAGTCCTGGAAATCTTTTAAAATAGATATTTCTGAGAGTAGCTGTCCAAGGCAACTTCTAAATTAAAAATAAATAATTCCTCCTCCTTTATGTTACTCTTTGATGAAGCATCCTATGTAGAGAAGCCAAATCTTTATCGACATTAATATGTGGCTTCAAATTTTAGTTTTTAGAATATATCCATAAGAACATGCACATGAGAGTAAAGGCTTTCTTGGGTTTAGTTCCTGGATACCACTCACTCTGTGGTGATAGAGAAGTTACCTAGGTTTTTGTTTCTATATTTGTAAAAAGAGTGACTGAGGAGTACTTTAGCCTATTGGACTGCTGTTTTACAAGAACACTTGCATATAAACAATTTACCATTATGTATGTTACATACTAAGAACTCAATAATATTAGCTATTGTGAAAAATTATTGTTGTTTTTAGTGTTCAGCTATATATCAGTATAGATCCAGCAATAAAGTGGGCTGAAGTTTGTTTAACTTGAAGCTACTCTTAAAACATTGTAAAACATACTAAACTCAATAAAAAGATGATGTCAATAAAAATGGAAAGGACCTCCAAATATTCTTCCCCACATAAAAGTGATAAATAAGAATGGCAAAAATTATCAGAATCTTTTTTAGAACTCTGGAAATTAACCAAAGCCTTGCCAAAATCTGTAAAGACAACTGAATCTCTGCAAGAAGAGTAAACTTTATAGCAGTTTAACTTTTCCTACTCCCATACCCTACTGCCTAGTTCTATCTACAGGAGTCTTAAAAGAAAGCAGCCCATAATCACAGAGGAAGCAGCAACTTGGCAGCTGTTGGCAGGGTACAATGGAGTTAGAGTTCCTTCAACTACCCATTCCCAATTATCATTATGTTCCCTCACTGAAGGATCTTGCTGGCAAGGTTGTTTTTACTTGACCTGACTTAGAGCTTACCTAGTGAGAGTGGCTCTTTTCTCCAGAGCATCTGTCAAAAACAATCAGAGAAAATTGTTACAATTTTGACTGCTTGAGATCACATCAAGAAGATATAATAATTATGTCTTGCACCTAGTATTGAAGTCCAAAATATATGAAGCAAAACTGATAGAGTTAAAGGGGAAACGAACAACTCAACAATAGTTGGAGACTTCAGTACCTCACTTTTGATATTAAAGTAAATAGAAATAGGAGACTTGAAAAACACTGTAAGCTAACTACACCTGATAGTTATCTAATAAAATGTTCCATCCAACAGAAGAATACACATTCTCTTCAAGTCCATAAAATACTGTCCAGAATAGAACATATTTAGTCTGTAAGACAAGTCTAAATAAATGTCGAAGGGTTAAAATGATACAAATATGTTCTCTGACCACAGTGGAATAAAACCGGAACTCAATGATGAAGGAAATATGAGAAATAACATATATGTGAAAATTAAACAACACATTCCTAAATAATCAGTAGAGCAAAGAAGAAATCACAGGGAAATTGTAAAGTACTTTGCTATAAATGAAAACACAACATACTAAGGCTTATGAAAAGCTGACAAAATAGTGCTACAGGAAATTTGTAGCTATGAGTGGTCCAATGAAAATAAAGGTGTCGATTCAACAACTTAAACTTCTACCTTCAAACACTAAAAACAAGCGAAAATTAATCCTGAAAAAAAGAGATTAAAATTTAAAACTGTAGTGTGAATACATGAAATAAAGAATAGAAGAACAATATAGAAAGCCAACAAATTCAAAATCTAGTTATTTAGAGATTAATAAAATTGACAAACCTTTAGGTAGAATGACCAAGAAAAAGAGAGAGACGGAGAGAGAAGGAGAGAGAGAGAGGAGAGAAGTCAGGAATGAAAGAACAAAAGAAGAAATGTTACTAATGACCTTATTGAAGTAAGAAAGATTAAGGAATACTGGAACAGTTGTATATCAGCCAATTAGATAAACTAGATGATATGAATACATTCCTAGAAAGACATCCAAACTACTGAAACTGACTCAAGACGAAATTAAAAATTTGATTAAATGAGACAGAACTTAACAATGGGAATAGTAAAAAAGAAAAAATTCTAAAAACCTGGTCTTACTTTATTTTCATTTGCTTCTTTCCCTAAATATACTGTGCCTAATTTTTATTTTAAAGTCATTTGGTAAATTGAATGATCTGGTTAGTTAGGATCCAGCTAGTCTGTGGGATAAAATATCTCCCTTTATTGCTAGTCTGGACCATATGAATGACTACTTAAAAAGTTTTCTAATATTTTTCAAATGTTGGTATCCTGCTATCTAGGATCAACATGCCCGCGTTTATGATTGGAAAAGGGATATCACTCACCTTCATACTATTATTTTCAGGTATCATATTAAAAACATCAACAGTAAACTCCTCTTTTTTAGTTTTTATGATAGGTTCCTACAGTGTGGAAGCTGATAAATATGTCCTCATGGCAGTATAGCAACAGGTGTGATTTTTATTATGACATAGCTGGGTACTTTCTTCAAATTTAAAGAAATGCTTTACAGTTTATATTTGGCTCCTTAAAACATACTTGAAATTAATTCAAGAGCTTGTGAAACTCTACCTACCATTAATGAGGACACAATCAGTTACTCACATTTCCTTCAAATAAAGGCCCCAAAGACTACATTTTAAATATGGTGTCTGGACTAGATATATGCAGTTAATTAATCTAGTTTTTAGTAATATATCATGATTTTTATTTTACTTTCAAAGACTATGCCATCACGTGTCACTTTCCTCTCTGAGAAGAAACAATAATGAGAGAAATGCATCTGAATGTCAATTCAGAATAGTAGATAATTATTCTCTAGTAGAAGTTTTATATTTCTCTTGAGTTTTAAATTTCTATGTCCCTTTAGTGTGACCAGCTGACTATAATTGCCACTTTAGTGCTTGGCCAGAAAGCTGTTATGTCAATCAATCAAACAAATAAATGGGTATATTAATTAATCTTTTTGTTAAAACCAATTTGAAAGAATTATAGCAAAGCAATTTTGATTTTCAGCAGTCCTACTCACCATCCACATTTGATAAAACTCTTGACATTAGTCAGGGTTGCTAAGCAATAAATACCTCTGCCATGACTCCTGAGTCCCTGGGATCATTCCATTATTTTATCATTCAAGCATGTCACACTGCTTAGTGTAGGCCTCCAGTTCCTGCGCAGTCAGAAATGTGGACCTGCTGTTTCTACAGTAGAAAAAGAATAAACAAGAGAATTGTGGGGCAGAAAGATGATTAAAGGACTGAGGAAGTGAGGCTACATAAGCCTCAGAGTTTAGAGGATATACTTTTGAAAGTGATAAGTCATCATAAACTCAGAAGTTTCATCACTTTAAAAATGTAGTTAATTTTCACACCCAGCAGAAACTCAGCACCACTGGGGTAAAGTAACTTTGTGATCTTAGCAACAGTTCTCAGATAAAATATACTATGTTTTGTAAAAGCTTCTATCACATTTTCTATTTATCAGAGGATAAAATAGTCCTGATCATTTTGATCATCAGATATGTTAAAGTCTTGCCTTCAGTGAACACAGGATAAGCTGGTGAGAATCCTGTGCTAATTTAAAGGTTTTGACAGTAGTCTGACTAGTTCAAGAAGCCTCCAACTATTAGGATGGCATATAATTATTTATTGAAAATTGACTTTTAAAAACTGTCTTGTTTTGATGTCAGTGCTAGATTTTGTGAGACTATTTCTCTTTCTAACTTTATATTATGATATTGACATATAAAATGAGTAAGACATTTTTTGGGCTATAGGAATAAAGAATATGTGATATGTAAATTTTTCTAAGCCATCAGTCAAAATCCTGTGCATCTATTTCAAATTAGTAACTTGGTACTTTGGAAGAACTAATTTAGATTACATAAAATAAATGGCTCTTGAAAAGATAAATTTGATCATATTAGGCAGAGCTGAGATGAAAAAGAATATAATTATCTCAACTTCCTGACCATATCTTCTTAGGTTGCTTTTCTAGTATAAATACAAAATAGCCAGGGTTGACAAATAAAATTTCAAAGGTCATATTTAACTCAAGAGCTTTTTCATCTTTAATGTAGGAATAGAACAAATGCATTAAAGTAGGTTTATACAATATGGGAAATTCAGTCAAATCAAATATAATCTGCAAAATGATGTTTGATTTCCTCTATTTGTATCACATTTTAATTTGTCTTAATGTAGCATGTTAACTAATAATTTAAAGATATTATATTTCTGATATTCTTCAGCACTATAACAGTGAACCATTAGAGAAGTGAAGTGGGTCTATGGAATGAAATGACCAAGATGTGAAGTGACCTCAAGATCACATAGCCTGAAAATATAAAGCTAGGATTCAGATCTACTCCTTCTGACAGCTGGACCAGAGATGCTCATAGCATAACACTTTCCATTATAGAATAATAAGTATTCAAATATTTTTATTTTTCAGCTAAAGTAACTGAGGCTCAAAGATGTAAAATGAATTACCCCTAGGAGGACCTTGGAATGGATACTGGAACCTATACTTTCTGACTTTTATCCTGGTACGCTTTCTTATTATATCTTAATATATCTTCCAGATTCAGAGCAAATCCTCATTCTTCCACCATTCTGTTTTGATGAATAGACATTATGGGAAAGAATTGAAAGCATTAGAATTTCATGATAGTTTGATACTAAAACTTTGGACCAGTTTCTTGAATTGTTCAACCTTGAGTTCTTTGTGTTTGATGAATCCCCCCCGCAACTTTTTTTAAGGTAACTCAGATGTCTACTGGTTTATCAGTCCCTGATTACAAGAAAGCAGGAGCTCAGTCTCAATTTTAAAGTATTCTTCAGCCACTTTATGATGCCCTAAAAGGGCTAGCACTTACGTCTGCAAGGCTAGCTATTTTGTCAGCTAGAGTCATTGTAAATGAAAATAACCCATAACAAGCATGTATCATAATGCTTCACACATAACTATGCAATAAGTGATCGTAATACTTCACACATAAGTACCCAATAGATGATGAAAATAGAAATCATTATTTATTGATTACTTATGTGTGAAGCATTATGATGTATGCTTGTTATGGGTTATTTTCATGAATATCTTTTTAAAAACCATATACCACAGGTACTATTAGCTCCCTCATTTGACAGGTGAAGAACCTGAAGCACAGTGCAGCTCAAGATTCCATAGCCATTAAGTAGCAAAGCCAAGTTTAGAATCCTGACAGGCTGACTCCAGAGCTGGTGCTCTTACTGGTGAAGCTCCGCAGCAAACATGCTATTCCCCTGCTGTTCCATGTGCCATATGTTCCCACTTGTGGCAAATTGAGTCATTTGAAATAGCTTTGCACTTACTATTCAGGTATGCGGTCTCCAAGTATTTGTCATGTTTCCGATTCTTAGCCATACCTGATTATAGTCCATGATTGGAAGCCTCTTCTCTAGCTCATGCTGCATTTAGTAATATGAGCCCCTAAAATACCTGTGCACATGTATATTTTTATAAAATGAACAATTTAAACATCTTCTCACTCCTTATTTCTTATTCATAGAAACTCAAACTCAGTCCAAGAGGCGATAGTGTAACCAAATGCAAGTCCGGCTGCTTACTGCTTGGAAATCAAAACACAACACTTGAGATGTGGTGAAAGAATCAACTTTATTAATCAAATGCTAGCAGTTGAGAGATGGCCAGGCTCAATCCTCAAAGAAACCATCTCCAGTTTTGAGCTGAAGGCAGGGATTTAAGAAGAGGAAACTTGGTATAGGAAATATGTAGGAGTGATGCACAGTGCAGGTCTGTATGTCTTGCTCTAATCACCATCTTGAGTTATCGTCCACCTGGTGTGCTGGCTGGTGCTATATCAATTGCAGCCAGGCTGTAGATTATCCATAGTGGGGTAAATTCTAGGTGAAGGAGAACTTATAGCTGGGTTTCTACACCAGGTGTGTTTAGAATTAGCCTCTGAAATTTCTTAACAAGCATGCAGTTAGATGAGTGTGCATGGTGTAAAGAGGTGTTCAGTGGGAAAGGGAAGAGACAGAGTTTCAAATATGTTTTAAGGCTGTATTGTAAGGATAAGGGAAAACAAGGTTTTTACAGTTTGTTTCAAAGTTGCATCTTAAGACTAAAGAGAAAGGAGAATAATGCATTTAAAAATATATTTCAATGCTAAAATACTCAGATACATGTCCAATCTACTGTTGAGCTGATTGAGAGCATTATTTATTCCTGTTACTGTGTTTTGATTTCTGCATTTCCTTTTGATTCTAAGAGTCTTCATCTCACTGCTTTCATTATTCATCCTTTCTTCATATTATCTACTTTTTTCCATTACAAAAAGCATATCGATTATCAATTAGCATATAAATTATTTTAAGTTCTGTAGTTATTTCAACATCTGTTTCATATACTCTAGTTTTGATAATTGTGTTATCTTTAGAGAGTTTTATCTAGCCTTTTGTCATGTCTTGTACTTTTTTGTTGAAAGCTGAACAGATTGTTTAGGTAATAGGAAATGGGGTACTAGGTGTGTAGTATGAGGATGTCTGTTAATCTGGCTAGGAGTAAGGCTGTGTTTAATGTTTGATGTAGTTATAGGTATCACAGCCTTCCAATTCCTCTATTGTCCTTATTTTTCTCTTTCCTCTTGATTTTGGGCTTCCCTGAGTACTACTCAGGAAGAGTCTATGTCTTGCAACTCCTTCAGCTGTAATACAGTTGTTATATTGAAGCCCTGTTTGTGTAGTGGTAAGGTATGGGAGAAGGCTGCTGTTCTATAACCTTCTGATTAAATTGTAGTCTTTCAGTGGGTTGTTATCTTGGGACTGTGACTTTTCAAGTCCAGTTATGTAGCTTTTGACCATTCCCCACTTTCCTCAACCCTTTCCTCAACCCTTCCCTGGCTACAATGTTCTCAACTGGTTTCTTAAAGCTTTGGCTCCTGATGGCTGTGTTTCCCACTCCCCACCTTCACCACCCTCCCGCCCCCTTAGCCTTAGGTGACATAGGAAGGCTTGAGGATGATCCAGATGGGAGGAACTTTCTGTGCCTGCTGAGGTAAGGTTTCAAAATTGAGTTTTGGCAAAGTCCTTTACTATGAAGAGTAGACATTCATTGTACAGAGGGTCTCGGCCTTTTTAAAAATGGTTATTTTCCCAAAACCAAGGGATTTTTCTCATATCCTAACTGTGGGACACTGGTAGAATTCCTAGTGGGAAATTCCACAAAAGTGTGGTGAGGTCTTCTAAAATGGTAGCCCTAGGAGTTTTTTATTCTCAAGTTAATCCACACTTTGCCTCCAGCAATTCATTAACATTACCATTTCAGTGTTTCTGCCAGTTTATACCTTCATTAATTTCTACTCCAGTTCTCAATTGTTATATCTCACTAAACATTTCCAAGTCTCCAAGTTTCAAGTTGCCAATACGACCTGTGACCATAGTTCTCTGATGAGACCAGTAAGGATAAGAGTGTCAGCTTCCAAGATGTTTAGTGTCAGAGCTCTAAGATGTATATCTTTCATTTAACAATATATCTTGAAGTCTTTCATGTCATCATGTAATCTCCTACAATATTTTTAATTCTTATGTGACATTGTACAAATTTACATTTTTGATAAAACCATTTAACCATCTTTGGGGATTTTTCATTACTACAGACAGCCTCATGATAAACATCTTTGAAGCTAAGTAAATATGTTTACCAATTTATGATTATTTCCTCATGATACTTTATTATACATAAAATTTATAGGTCAGAAAGTCTTTATATTTTTAAATCCAGTATTAAATATTGCTAAATTACTCACCAGAAGGATTTACTAGTTTATGCTCCTTCTAGTCATTGAGAGGCCCTGATTTTCTGCACTCTTACTAGCATTGAATGTTTCACATTTATAGATTCACATTTTATGTTTTTGTTTTGAATTGCATTTTTCTGATTGCCAATAAACTTGAGTATTTCAAAATATATTTTAATATATTTTCTACTTTATTT
>PVKP010033001.1:0-25398 GCA_004027715.1 Plecturocebus donacophilus | reverse complement strand
GCGGCCATTTTGGATCTCTCTCCGCCCGGTGATGAAGTTTTTCTGTTTCTTAGTTTTCCTTTGGCGGACGCCGGTTCCCCTCAGAGCCAGACCTTCCCGGGTTCTCTGTGCTTGCTGTGAAACTCTCAGTCCTCGGCGCTTCCAATTGCTGTTTTCCTTGTGGGGATGGGACCAGCTGAGCCCGTCTGTCCCGTTTACTTTGCACTGGGAAGCGCCGCGCCGGGCGCCGGCAAAAGAGCCGCGCGGGCCAAAAGAGTCGCGCTGGCGACCTGTGTGGCTTCTCTGCCGGGAGTCTCGGGGTCTGTGGGCAACAAAAATTCGTCGGAAAGTGCGGCGTCCTCTGGTTCTCTGCACTTTCACTGGGAGCTACATTCCTGAGCTGTTGCTAGTCGGCCATCTTGGATCTCTCCTTCTGTCTTCGGTTTTGCAGATTCTTCTGCCAGCTAAAATTTTCTTTTGAGCCCCAGAAGCTAATTTTCATTTCAGTTATTGTATTTTTCAGCTGCAGACTTTAAAATTTTTTTAAAATATTATTTCTACCTCTTTTTAATATTCTCCATTTCGTGAAAATTCACATACTTTCTTTTAGTTTAAGACCATTTCCTTGAGTTCTTTGAGTATATTTAAAATAGTTGATTTAAAGTCTTTGGCTAGTTACTCCACCATCTGAGCTTCCTCAGGGACAATTTCTATTGCCTCCTCTTTTTCCTGTGTGTTGTCAATCCATACTTTCTTCTTTGCATTTCTCATAATTTTTGGTTACAAATGGGATGTTTAAAATTATATAATGTGACAAATTTGGAAATCAGATTTCTCTTCAATTCTCAGGGTTTGTGGTTGTGCTATTTGTTTTTTAGTGAGTTTCTTGAATTCATTCTTTGAAGTCTAATTTTTTTTTTCATGTGTGAACACTGACATCTCTTCTTGGTTATATTCATGGGCAGTTAATGACTGTACAGAGATTTCCTTAAATTCTTGGAACCAATAAGTCTGCCAGCCTCTGCTGAGGGGTATTGTGTATGTATTGGGACATGCCTCCAATGTTCAGACATGCACTTTGCAATTCTGCTTCAAACTTCACTTCCTGCTTGCACAGAGACTGATGGTTAGCCAAGGTGAGGGTTTAAGGCCTTCTCAGCTATTTCCTGGGCATGCACACAGCCCTGTGCATATTAGCCTTCTGGTTTCCCAGGAATATGTCAGAGCTTTTCAAAGCCTGTTATTAATATCTCATTCCCCAGTATTTTCTTTTAAGTTTTTCGTCAGCTTGTTGTTTGTTCCAGCTGTTATCATCACAGCCTCATGCAGCTGTGATGTTAAATAATTGCCACTGATTGTTTTTGACAAATATCTTTGGGTAAAATGCTGTTCATGGTGGGTGAGCTCTGAGTCAGGTCAAATAAAGACAAATCTTATGAGTGAGATTTTCCAGGCACTTGCCAGACAGGTCACATCATGACCATTATCTAGGAATGGGGCTTTGGAGGAGTTTCAACATTCTGTTCCCTCCAGTGCTTCTACATTGTTGACTTTCACCATGATTGCAGTTCTCTTTGTTTTCAAGGCTGCTCTAGAGCTAGGGAGAGGAGGATGAGGACAGAGTAGGTTAAAATGCCATCAAGCCCCCTGTTCTTACCAGGATTCAGCCATTTTTCTTGTATAAGCACTCAAACTGTTGCAAGCCTTTGGTTAATTTCCAGAGTTCTGAAAAGTTGAATTTGACAGTTTTTTGTTTTTTTTTTTGCCAGAGTTCTTGTTGCTTTATGGAGAAATAAATTTTCAGAGGTTCTTACTCTGCCATCCTTGAACCATTGTCCAGTTTCTATTATTTTTAAAAATTTTTATTCTGAGAAAATTATGAACTCACTTGCAGTTGCAGGAAGTAATACAAAGAAATCTCATATACCTTTTACTCAGTTTCTTTTCATGGTAACAGCTTCCATAACAAGTCTAACATCCTAATCAGAAAACATATAGTGCTGCAATCCATTAACTTCATTCAGATGTTACCAGATTTGCATACATTCATTTGTGTGTGTGTGTGCATAAGTAGGTGTGTTTAGTTTTATGCAATTGTATCACATGTGAGGATTTTCACCACAGTTAAGTTACATCATGTTTCTATCACAAAGATCCTTCATATTATTCTTTCATAGCCAGTCACGTCACCCCTCCCCCACCATCACCCCTAACATCTGTTCTCCAAGTCTATAATGTCATCTCAAGAGTGTCATGGAGTATTTTGTTTGATGAAATATCATTTGGCAGTTAAAAGAAATAAAGTACCGACACATGCCACAACATGGATGAATCTTGAAAATATGCCACATGAAAGAAGCCAAGCATGAAGGATCACACAGTGATGACTCCGTTTCTTTTTGAAATGTTCAAAATAGACAAATCCTTAGAGACAGAAAGTAGATGAGTAATTGACATAGGCTAGGTGGGATGAGGGAACAGTTGGTGATGGCTAAGCGACGTAGAAGGGAGGGCTTAATAAAAATGTTCTAAGATTGATTGTGATGATGGTTGCACTTCTGTGAATATACTAAAAGCCATTGAATTGTACACTTTAAATGGGTGAATTACATGGCACATGAACCATATCTCAATAAAGCTGTTTTTAAAAAACGAATACAATGGAAATAGAATCATACAATAGGTAACTCTGAGACTAGTCCTATCATTTTAAAGCAAAAGTTTGGTCCCAGAGAAATATCTGTTGCAGAGGTAGTAGATATATAATAATACAGTACAGAAAAGTTTAGATAGGAGCTATCATAGTTGAGTGTGGGTATGGTCAAAAGGAAGGGGAGAACCTGCTTCTGCTCTCAGAGGAGTCTAGGTGGCATTACCATGCACATACGAATACAATCCAGGCAGGTCTCTTTTCAAGTCCACTCCAAAGATGAGATTTCTGAACTCTCTCTGGAACTGGCCCCAAATGGGATGGATGAAAACATGCTGTTTCAGCTCAATTCAGAAAAGGCTTTTGTTGGAAGAGAAAGCCAACAGCAATGATAGCAATTTATACATACACTGAGGTTCACCGCCTCAGCTGCTTCTAGATTCATGGATAAAAACCATAGAGCAGAGTTTCTTTCTGTACTTGGCACAGAGATTAAACACTCTCATATGTGGCTCTTATCTTGTTTTGTACTTTTACTTTCCTCCACACTAGATCATTACAAAGCTTTCTACTGGGAGAGACACGTTTCTAGACCTTACGTAATTATTTTCTGGTAGAAATAGAGTGACTCATTCAACTATAGAACACTTTCCCTTTGTCAATGTTATCGTGGTTACTCACCATCAGTCAGCATTCAGTAGAAGTAAACTTGATTGCAATTAGCTTCTATAGATCAGCGCATGATATAGTTTCAAAGCTAGAAATTTGAGAACCGAACATTTTCAAAAAGAATTCCTAAAGGCAAATCCTTTAATAATTTCAAAATATCAAGAACTCACAGTTTCTGAAATATATAGCTTATTTGAGTGGCCTCTATTTGAGAAAGAGAGGGAGAGAGAAAGAGAGGTCAAAGATTATTTGCTGTTACTCTGATGTTGAGTCCATTGTGTATTGCACTTTCACAATAGAACAAAACTGCAAGAGTAATTAATCCTTAACTGGCTAAATAAACTCCCTCTCACAGAATGTTACCTTCTCTGACTTCAGAGATATTAACTACAGTAGAAATGTTTCACAAACACGGTATTTCATGAATGTTAGAACAGAGTTAATTCTCTAAACCAGGGTTGGCAAATGTTTTCTGTAAAGGGCTAGATAGCAACTATTTTAGGTTTGTGGACCATGTAGTCTCTCTCTGTTGAAACTAATCTACTCTGCCATTGCAGCACAAACACAGCCATAGATGATAAGTAAATGAAGAGGTGTGAGTGTGTTCCAGCAAAGTTTTATTTATGAACCCTGAGGTTTGTATTTTATATCATTTTATACTGTCATAAAAAATTTTTGTTTTGATTTTTTTTCCAAAATTTTTTTCTTAGTTATGGGCTATATAGAAATAGGGATGGAGCCAGATTTGGCATGTGGGCCTTAGTCTGTCAGCTCCTGCTCTGAACTGATGGAGAGTAAAAACATCACAGACTGTACAGAAGAGTGGTTTGGGAGTTGTGACTTGGTATTAGGCAGATATGAGTTCGAATACTGGCTCTTCCACCCACTAGATGTGGTTTGACCCTGGGCAAATTACACAATCTGTTTGAACCTCAGAGTCTCATCTATATAAGTGAGGATGATAACAGCCATCTAATAGGAATGCTGTGAAAATTAAATGAAATAATACATGTATGTTTAGCACATACAAGGTCACAGTAAATGCAGTTAAATCTATAGTAAATGTCGTAAGAAGTACAAAGTCTTTCCTTTCCCCAAATCTCTATCCACATCCTGGAATTCATAGTGGAATATTTATCTAGACAGTGTAGATCAGGCCAAATCTTAGAGTCATTCCTAAGTCGTTATTCTCTTTTCCCTCCCATTCAATTCAGCAGCAAATCATGTCTTCTCTAACCTCAAAATTTTCCCAGAATCTGACCATTTCTCCGCAATTATCACCCTGATCCATGCCACCATCAACTCTCACCTGATCTTTCTGGTTCCACTCTTGCCTCCTCTCACCTGATCTCTGCAGAAATGCTTCTAAAATATAACTCAGATTGCTTCGTTCCTCTTCCCCAAACCCTCTGATCATTTATGCAGAGGAAAATCCCAGGTTCTTACCATCTAAGCCCTCTGGTCTCCTACACTCTTCCCCTTGTTCCCTCACCCCCAGACAGAGTGGCCTTACTGTCCTTCAAACCTGTCAATCCTGCTCCCACTTCCTACTTAATATTTGTTGGTGTATCTTTCTGGAATGTTCTTTTCCCAGATAACAAACTGGTTACAATTTTAGCACTTCCTTCATGTTGCTGCCCAAATATAATATTAGAAAAGCATTTCCTGACTCTCCTTAATGATCTCATCCTACTTGGTGGTCATGTTACCACCTCCCACTATATTTTGTATTTATTTGTGGATTGGATGGCTCTCCCTTCTAGAAGGTAAGCTCATGAAAGCAGACTTTATGTATCTTGTTTACAGCTGCATCCTCAATGTCTAAAACAGTGTCTGGGCTGGGCGTGGTGGCTCAGGCCTGTAATCCCAGCACTTTGGGAAGCTGAGATGGGTGGATCATAAGGTCAGGAGTTCAAGACCAACCTGGCCAAGATGGTGAAGCCCTGTCTCTACTAAAAATACAAAAATTAGCCAGGCATTGTGGCATGCACCTGTAATCCCAGCTACTCGGGAGGCTGAGGCAGAGAACTGCTTAAGCTCAGGAGGCGGAGGTTGCAGTGAGCCAAGATCAAGCCACTGTACTCCAGTCTGGGTGATAGAGCAAGACTCCATCTCAAAAAAAAAAAAATTAAAACAGTGCCTGACACTGGTTTCAAATTTGAATGAATTAATAGATGATTTTTTGCTGCTCTAAAATTTCTCAAATATGAGAGCTTCTTGAGTATTATTCTTATATTTATTAGATTATATGTTTTGGTGTGTATAAAAAAAAGTAGCTTAGAAAGAGAAAAATTTATTTACTTATTTATTACTCAAGAGTCTGGAGATAGGAGATTTAGATTCCAATGTCTGCTTGTTACCCAGTTCCAAAGCCACTTCTGCATTTTCAGATATCTTTATAGCAATGCCCCATTCTTTGGTACCAATTTTCCATATTAATCTGTTTCTGCATTGCTATAAAAAAATACCTGAAGGCTGGGTGTGGTGGCTCATGCCTGTAATCCCAGTACTTTGGGAAGCTGAAGGAGGTGGATCATTTGAGGTCAGGTGTTCGAGACCAGTCTGACCAGTATGGTGAAACCCTGTCTCTACTAAAAATACAAAAAAAAATTAGCCAGGCTGAGACTGGAGAATTGCCTGAACCCAGGAGGCGGAGGTGGCAGTGAGCCGAGATTGTGTCACTTCACTCCAGCCTGGCAACAAAGCAAGATTCCTTCTAAAACAAACAAACAAACAAAAAACCCAACAACAACAATAGCAAAAACCCTGAGACTGGGTAATTTATAAAGAAAAGAGGTTTAATTGGCTCACTGATATGGTTTGGCTGTGTCCCCACACAAATTGCATCTTGAATTGTGAGACTCAAAATGAACTGATAATTCATTTTCTGTTGTGGGAGTGACTCAGTGGGAGTTAATTGAATCGTGGGGGCAAGTCTTTCTTGTGCTGTTTTCATGATAGTGAATAAATCTTACAAGATCTGATGGTTTTATAAAGAGGAGTTCTTCTGCACAAGCTCTCTCTCTTTGCCTGCTACCAACCATGTAAGACATGACTTGCTCCTCCTTGCCTTCTGCCATGATTGTGAGGCCTCCCTAGCCATGTGGAACTGTGAGTCCATTAAACCTTTTAACTGCATAAATTATCCAGTCTCAGGGATGTCTTTATTAGCAGTGTGAAAACGGACTAATATACTCACAGTTCATCAGGCTGTACAGAAAGCATGGTGGCTTCTGCTTCTGGGGAGGCCTCAGGGAACTTTTACTCAGGAGATTTGTCCAGGTAACAAGGCTTCTTCTAATTTGTTGCTATGATTTCTAACATGTGTTGTCCTTTTCTGAATGACCCACAATGGCTCTCTATGATATATGAATATATAAATATATTCCAAGTAGCAGGGAGGAGGAAGAAGTAGGAAAGTCACACATAGACTCTATTTAAGGACATATTCTGTAAATTGTACGAAACAGTTCCACTCACTTCTCATTGTAAAATTTTATCAAGGCCAGGTGTAGTAGCTCACAGCTGCAATTCCAGCAGTTTGGGAGGCCAAAGAGGGAGGATTGCTTTTGCCCAGGAGTTCAAGACCAGCCTGGGCAACATGGGTAGACTCTGTCTCTACAAAAAAAACTTAAGTCTCCTGTGGAGGCTGTAGTCTTTCTTCTCAACAGCCTTATGTCCAGCTAAGAATCAGTAGCTCTATTTCTGTAAGGGAGAAGGAGCAAACACACATTAGGAGGGGGTTAGTCTTTGTTGCAGTTATCTATATTTTTTCCTCTTCTCATTTCAAAAAAATGTAGGTAAACCTAGGAGGCCCTCACCGAGTCCTGATTCTTGGCCCAAATTTTGGAGAAACTGCCTGGGCAGTCCACATTCCTTTGCTATAGTAAGATGCTAGGAAACTGGCTTTTTGTTGAATTGGGTTCATTAATTGAATTGATAATTCACATTCTTCAGATTTACATTCCAAAAGAATGGAAGTGTTTTCTGAATATCTGAAATTATCTTCCTTGGTTTGCATAGCTTGGTACCTGATATTCTCTGAAATAGCCATTCCAGATTAGCTTCATGGGCCTGTGACTCAGGCAGTCACACAGGGCCCCACACTGGGTCAATGTTCTTCTGTCTCCATCTTGCAATTCTTAATGATGCTATGTTTCAATCTGTGCTTTGTAAGTGAAGTCCAAAGGGAAAATGCAGTATGCACCTCAGTGAAGTCTATACATATGTAATACACATGCCATCACTGGCTGGCCTGTTTGTATATAGAGTTGAGATACACGTGAACACAGAATACCAGTGGACCTTCAATGGATGGGAATTGTGAGACTCAAAGCACGTATAAGCAAGTGTTTTATATGTCTTGACTGTGTCAGCTGGGCACTGGCAGCCCTGGGAAGCCAAGCTTTGTGTTCAAACCTTGCCTCACTTTGAACCCTGAAAGAAGGGTGTAGTGTTCCAAGCAACACAAAAAACCAACTAACTCTATGATATCCTGCATTACTTGTGTTACTTCTCCATGTGAGCCAACTGCTTGCGCTAAAAAGGATGAGGTACAAGGAAGGGAAAGATAGTTCCTTTTCCTTTCAGTTCTTAACATCAGTAAGTCAAAAATAAAAAGTGTTGGTAGAACATGCAGGTATTAAGAAGTGAAATAAAAACAATTGAGCTAATTTTGTATGGGGTTGTTCTGCTAAGAACAAAATACATAGGCATGTGAGAACTACAAAATACAAATTGTGTAAGTTCAGCAATTCTGCATACAAATTAAATGCTCTTATATTTACACTTAAACTGGCTGTGCACAATATAAAGATGAATGGTAAATCCACGCTAATAATTTATAATTTTAATTTTTCTTTATTTAAAGTGTTATTTTCTTTACTTAAAGTGACAATAAGCACCATGACCTGCTGAGACAGCAAGACTGCAGAAGACAGGAATACTTTATAGTATTTTACCATCTTGCATGGCACCTTTCCCTCTTGCTTTTTGAACAAACCCTGCATTTTCACTCTGCATTGGGCTTTGCCGATTATGTAGCCAGCTCTGTATTCATTTTAGTTAAACCCTGCATAAATTTCAGTCTGTTCTTAGCCACCCTGTCCCATGCCAAAGGGCATTTCACAGCCATGGTGTTACTCTTCCTCAAGTCTCTCTGCTTTCATGGTCATTTTCTCCCTTATCTCATATTCCCTGCTGTCTTAAAGGTCTATTGCTTTGAGTTGACAGCTGCTCTAAGAATACTCTGGCTACCCCCAAGCTCTGTATTGTGCAGAAATGTGTTCAGTAACTCATTACTCTTGCTTTGCTTTTCTGATTTGCCAAGAGTTTAATTGTTCATTTTATGGATCCAATGTTTGTTTCATTTCCTTGCTTGTTTTTCTTTTTTTTTTAATTTTTAATTTTTCTATATAATTATTATAAAGAAACCAATTTAAAATATCAAACCTCTCTTAATGACATTCCATCCATCTCCAAGTTTGAGCCATAAGCCTAATCACCTCAGGGAAAGAACCACAGGTAGGGAACAAATAGGGCATCACCCAGCTTTATCTCCTAGGGATGACTTCATTTTTGAATTGAAAGAGGGAAACAGACAGACAGACAGAGAGATTTGAGTGCCAGGATTTTTTAAAAAAGAGATCAGGGACTTTCAAATGCATTTATTATCTATTAACATATGATAGGACCAGTTATTACAAATTACCTAGTCAAGGAAGTCTTGTACTAATAGAAAGTGAGAAAATGAAGCCTGCCCTGTCTGGCTATGGTAGGTGAAGATCTATTACAGTTGGTGGAGTGGAACAGAAAAAAAAATAAACAACTTTAATTTAGGGGTAGGGACAGAACTGTATCTTGGGCTTGGCCCATTAGAGGTTTCTTCTAGATGCAAGAAGGATAGGAGGACTCGTGTAGAGACCCAGGTTTATAGGTCCTGCCTAAGACTACAGTTGAACTAGAACAATAGAAAATGTCCCTTATTACAAGGCTAGCATGTGCTGACCAACAGTCGACTTCTGAGGGAAGCTCATGGGAATGGAAAGAGATCTTTTCTAATGTACAGGCACAAAGAGAAAATCTGAAGCTGAGGCTACAGCTGTCATTACAAAAAAACAAAAAACAAAAAAAACCTCTGGTAAAGCAGCCCCCAAACCCCCACCCTAAACCCAGGTTAATTCCAGAGGGATTTGGAATTGAGAGTGTCACATTAAAAATAACAAATAACTGTAGTAATGACAAAACCCAAACTTAGGCTATTTCATGACTAGATTGACTGAGGTCCCCATACTCATTGCCTAGTAAAGATGAGGTATGCCTATTTCTAGGCATAAACAGTGTTTACCTTAGTCTATACTGTCCTGCACATGATGTCTTTTGCAATAGAAGAAACACTACCCTGTGAAGAGACATAACAGTAAACAAAACCAGGCTCAGGTATGTCAATGATGTTGGAATTCTCAGTCAGGGAATTAAAAACAGTGATTATTGGCCAGGCATGATGGTTCATACCTGTAATGCCAGCACTTTGGAAAGCTGATGTGGGAGGATCACTTGAGGCCAGAAGTTTGAAGCAAGACTAGTCAATGTTGCAAGATCATGTCTCTACAAAAAAATTAAAATTAAAAATTAGCCAGGTGTTCCCTATCATCCTGAAGCAGCTGGATAGAATGGTAGACCAGGCATGGTGGTATGTGCATATTGTCATAGCTACCTGGGAGGCTGAAGTGGGAGGATTGATGGAACCTGAGTTTGAGGCTGCAATGAGCTATGATTGTACCACACCACTTCAGCCTCAATGACAGAATATGACCCTGTTACAAAAAAAAAAAAAAAAAAAAAGATAATGGCTGAGTTCGGTGGCTCACCCAGCACTTTGGGAGGCCAAGGTTGGTGGACCATGAGGTCATTAGATCAAGACCATCCTGGCCAACATGGTGAAACCCCATCTACTAAAAATACAAAAATTAGCTGGGTGTGGTGGCGCGTGCCTGTATTCCCAGCTGCTCAGGAGGCTGAGGCAGGAGAATCGCTTGAACCTGGGAGCTGGAGGTTGCAGTGAGCTAAGGTTGTGCCACTGCACTCCAGCCTGGCAAAACAGTGAGACTCTATCTCAGAAAAAGAAAAAACAAAAAAACCCCTGATGATTAATATAAGAGTTCTAGTGGAAAAGGTGAACAATGTATATGATCAGATACTCATTTCAGCAGAGAGATAAAAATTACAAGAACGAATGAAATGGAAATGATTGGTGGCATGTTAACAGAGATGAAGAATACGTTTTAGAGGTTTATCAGTAGACTCAGTTAAATAATCACTAAATGTGAAGATTAGTTAATAAAAATTTTCCAAAATAAAATACAAAGAGGGGAGCAAAAAAGAAAGTGTAGAGCATGCAAGCATTGTGGGGGAAAAATCAAGCATACATCTATTTGGTATCCCAGAATAAGAGTGAGTGAATGAGGCAGAATAAGTATATGAAGAAATGACGGCTGATAATTTTCCAAAATTAATGTGATACCAAATCAACACTCTAGGAATCTCAATGAACATCAATAAGTATATATAAGAAAACAAAATGAAACAGGAATCAGAGATACATAAGCATAATATTCAACTGCCAGAAACCAACAATAAAGAGAAAATTTTGAAGACAGCTGGAGGAAAAATAATACACATTATATACAGAACAAAGGTAAATATTATAGCAGACTTCTACTCAGAAACTATGCAAAACAATTGACAATAAAGTGACATTGCTAAAGCACTAAAAGAAAAAAGAAAACTATCAACCCAGATCTTTCTTTACTGATTCAATAAATGAGTCAATAATAGCAATGTGATAACAGGGTAAGTCAAGTAATAAGTTTCAACAGTCATGTATTCTAGAGTAAGTACTTTCTTTTTTAAAACTTAGTGCTAAATATTCTTTTCTGAATACTATTATGAATTCATGAATTTTTCTGTAAAACTAGTACATATAATCATTATTTTATTTCATGTTCTAATTGTTTTATCCTAGCCAATGTTTAATTATTTTAGCTGTTTATTGGGTCTTTTGGACTCTGCTTCATAATATGAAAATTTTCTTTCTTTCTGACCTAATAAGGTATCCCAGACTTATATTATACCTTCTGTGTATCAGATACAGAATCAGTCATTTTTTCTAAGGATCCTGGGTTTGTT
Organism: Plecturocebus donacophilus; assembly: GCA_004027715.1. Classification (NCBI taxonomy): domain Eukaryota; kingdom Metazoa; phylum Chordata; class Mammalia; order Primates; family Pitheciidae; genus Plecturocebus; species Plecturocebus donacophilus. The sequence continues at coordinate 13,913 of PVKP010033001.1, read as the reverse complement.
TAATGTAAAATGGTATTAAGGATCAAATTCCAGACCCTAGAGGAACAGGTTCAGTTTGTATTGAAGGTGTTAGATTATTCCCAGGCCATCCAGTGGACAAAGCTGGAATATATCTATATCTTAACCTATTTTTAACTTTTTATTTGGAAAAAAATCATATTTGAATAAAGTTGTAAGACTTATACAATGAGTCTTATATATCTTTTTTCTAAATTAACCAATGGTTAACATTTGACCACATTTGTTTTATCTCTTATTTTATGTGTACATACATTTATTAATATTAATAGTATCAATATTATTAAGCTGAACTTAATGAGATATTAAGTTACAAAGGCCAAAAACATTAATCCCTAAATACATCAGTATATACTACTTAAGAATAAGAACATTCTTTTTTAGTAGAATATAATAAAATCCAGGCAATTTGACATTGACATACTTTCTTTCTTTCTTTCTTTTTGAGATGGAGTCTCACACTGTCTCCTGGGGTTGGAGTGCAATGGCATGATCTCGGCTCACTGCAATCTTTGCCTGCTGTGTTCACACAATTCTCCTGCCTTAGCCTCTCGAGTAGCTGGGATTACAGGCAAATACCACCACACCTGGCTAATTTTTTGTATTTTTAGTAGAGAAAGGATTTCACTATGTTGGCCAGACTGGTCTTGAACACCTGGATCTTGTGATCTGCCCACCTCGGCCTCCCAAAGTGCTGGGATTACAGGTGTGAGCCACCACACCCGCCTGACAAAATACTTTCGTTATGGTAAATTCCATGTTTAAAATTTTCAAAATGTCTTATCAATATCCTTCATAGCAATTTTTTTTTTCCTAATCCAGGAGCCAGATCAGGATTATGCATTGTATTTAGTAATCATGTACTTTGATCTCCTTTAATCTGGAACAATTCCTGAAGCTTTGTTTTCATGTCACTGGCATTTTTGAAGAAGGAAAGCCAATGACTTTGTACCTTGTTTTTACATTCGGGTCTGCTTGATTGTTTTCTCATGTTTAAGTGGAAGATTGTGCATTTTGATAGGAATCTTACATTAATGATGACGTAACCTTTTGGTGCATCAAAACTAAATCTGGTTCCCATTATTGGTGATGTTAAGTAGAATCAAATTCAGTTAAGGTGGAGACCACCAGATTTCTTCCCTGTGGTTCTGTGTTCCTCTCTGTAGTTAATAATCTCTGAGGAGATACTTGGAGACTATGTAAAAATCTTGCTCCCCTTAAACTACCAACCAATAGTTTTAGCATCCATTGATGGATTTTTTTCACTAAATTATTAGTATGTGGTTGCAAAATGGTGGGTTTTCTAACTCTGTGATTCCTTCTGCATTTATTAATTGACATTCCATTGAAAAGAGCTTTCCTTTTCATTCCTGCTTCCGCCAGTCCTTGCTTTTCCTCCTTACTTTTCTTTAGTATGAATTTAAGAAAGTGATAAATTCCCTCAACAGGATTTAGTCCAAGTTTATCTCTCTTGGGCCATGGAATAGCTCACCAGTCACTGAAAGCCTTATGTCTTTTGACTGTCAGAGATTCTGCATGAATAATCCTCAGACATGAAGCTACATGTATCAAATCTATGCTTCTCTTCTGGGGCATTAGGGGGTGGTAAGTTACATAATCCTAATGTTAAATATTTAAGACATACACTAATAAAACTAGTACGTTAGTAAGAGGGCTATGTATATTTGAAATAGTCTTGTTTTATAAATAATTGGCATGGTAAACAATTATGCTGCTCTGCAAAACTGTTTCCATTTCAATGAACGAGTATTTTATTTTCATTTTCTTCTGGATGATTAAAAAAATACTCTGCCTTAAATTTGGTTGTTGCTGTTAACTGTTTAGTAGACATTAGTTTGCAATACACACCTAAAATGTGAGTTTAAGAAAGTCTGAATATATTTTAAACATGCAGTGGATGTTGTGGTCAATCCTCAGGCACCCCCACCATGCCTACCACTACCCTGCTCTCAGTGGTGTCCTCTCTGGGAATTGCCCTCAGCTGAGGCCTCTACCTTCCTTCCCGGAACAGCTTATGGAGGAGGACTGGACAAGGTGGAACCATACTGACTAACTCAAGTCAGGAGAACTCCAGAGGGCCCTCTGAGCTCCAGAGCTGCCTATGGAGTTACCACATCTCTGCTTCTCCCACTGCCCAATCCTATTTCCTTCAATTTTCCCACAGGTGTTGGGGCCCAGGGCTCTCCTCAACAAATGACTGTATATAGATCTCCATTTCAGTCTGTTTCCCAGGGAAACTGACCTTAGTTAGCTTTTGAAGAACCAAATCTGGAAAATAATCCTATTAATATTTTAGTATGTTTTTGTATGTCACTCAGAAGACTATTTTATTTACCTGATTACAGGAAGAGATAATTTGGGGTTGAATTTTTTTGTTTGTTTGTTTCACATCACAATAGAAAAGTATTTTTGGAAAATGTGAAAATAAATACAACTCCAAACTCAGTTTTAAAATGGGTTGCCAGTGTAATCTTATATTTAGACACTAAATGGTTCTCTACGTATTCTTTTTTTAAACCTCTAAAAACAGAGCAATAAACATTAGAATAATAATTTGTGAAAGAAAGAGAACTGAAAGTAAAGTCGTAGAACTGATGGCAATTAGCTAAACGTTATCACTGTTCAGGTTCAATTATCAAAAATATTTTAAATATATATATTTAGTTTTTTTTAATTCTAGGATTCACAATGCTCTACAATTTAACCATCAGGTAGGAAAGTCACTAATGAAATATTGACTATTAAGAAGGATGTCCCACTTTATACAAACATATTTAATTCCCCAACTATATCATGAGGTAAACATTATTATCCAGATTTTATAGAAAAGAACATGGAGGTTCAGAGACGTTAAATAATTTTTTCAGGTCAACAAAATGTAAGTGGTAGGAGTCTCAATTCAACTCAGATCTGCCTGATTTTAGAATTCACATTCATGATCTAATTTCACAGGGTTAGGTTTCTGGTTTCTAATCTTAAGAATGGGCTGGACCACACGACAGAGTCTGGTTCTGGGATGACAATGGGTGAGAATTATGACTTTGAATAGTCTGGAGCAGCTTTTCTTTAGGTTTGCCCCAATGGCAAAGTGCAGAAAATATTGAGATAAGTGTTGAGGCGAGTGGATGTAGCAGCTGGCACCTTCCTTAATTTTGTGGAGACATGCTAGAGGCTCCAAGGGCTAGGCAAGCTGTGAGGGAGATATTTGCCTGGTTGGAGGTGCATCAGACTGTGTGCTTGCTGCCTTTATACCACCAGTCATTGGCATTCAGCAAGCATAGACAACTTATTTTACTAATTATGGCAGTACTTCCACCACTGACGAGACTATGTTGATGTTCTGAGTGTTGGAATTCTCTGCCAACACTAAGCATTGTACCTTCATCTCTCTCAGGGTGGCAGGGGGAAGGAAGTTTCTACATGTGTCCACTTGGGCTACCCTGTCCATGGCCTCCCTTAAGAAGGCAGGACTCAGGCTGGACATGGTGGCTCACACCTGTAATCTCAGCACTTTGGGAGGCTGAAGTGGGGGGATTGCTTGAAGCCAGAAGTTTGAGACCAGTCTAGGTGACATAGTGAGATCCTGTCTTACCAGCCCCTGTACCCCTCCTCAGTAAACAAATAAATAAAATAAATAAGAAGGTAGGACTCCTAGCTATTTGGCTAAACTGCCACCTCTGTAACTACAGTTTAAAGACTTTATATGCCAAATGGAGTATCTGTATAAATAAGTGATTTAAGTTACTTAGAACAATACAATTTTTTGTCAACTTTTATTATGTGAGGATAATTAAAATTAAAATATATTAATTAAAACATATTAATCAGTCACAATGGCCCAGTGCTAAGATGATAAATTCACATAAATTTTAAAGTTTTAAAATAAAATCATCTTATGATTTAAGGTGCAGGGGAAAATTTGTGAATATGTTTAGATTCCTTAGTCTAGAACTTAGTCAAAATAAAGTGGAGATGTGAGGCAAGTGAGGGTACAAAGAAAGTGAAGATGTTTTAGTATTGTGTTTTCTACATAGTTGTAACCTACCTTTAGAGATAGTAAAGCAAAAAGTTAGAATGATTTAGATTGGTTAGCTGGGAGAAAATAAAACAGATGATATTTTGTTCTTAATTTGCAATGTTAAGAAAGGTAGAAGAGCATACATTTTTTAAACCCATGTTCTTTCTTTCTATTCCAATTTTAGTATATATGCTTCTGAAGCGAGCACTCTTTCTATCCCTTAGCAGAAATTTGGCCTAAACCACAGGAAAAAGGACTCAACTGGTAAATAAATAATCAGACATGATTATTTTTATTCTTAAAATTGTCTTTCTGTATTATAAAAGTAATGCATACCATGTTGAAAGTTAGGAAAATATTGATGAACATGAAAAGAGAATAAAGTTTGCTTAGATTCTACTCAACAAAAGATAATTATATTAACATTTTGGTGTATATTTTTTCTGTCTTTTCAATTTTGATTAGGTAATACATTCACATGGCTCAAAAATTCAAAGTTACAAAGAACATACCCCAGTCACCTGGCATGGAGTTCTGTCACCTGGAAACAAACAATGTATATTTCTCATGTGTCTTTCCAAACCATTCCAGAGCTAGTTTGTGTATATAAATATAGATACATATAGTTTTCCCTTTTTCAGAAGCTACAGCATACTATACACACTATTGTGCAACTTATTGTTATTTTTTACTTAACCATAGATCTTTCATATCCATCTACAAAGGGCTTTCTCTTTTTGTTACTACTGTGTCTCATCTAGTTGTATAGATAATCATGATTTATCTGAGAAATTTCCTTGTCATGGATATTCATATTTTTTCAGATCTTCTGCAATTACAAATAATACTACAATGAATGACCCTATTCCTCTGCCATTTTACACCTATATAAGTATATCTTTTAGATAAATTCCTACCGTGAAAATACTAGGTCAAAAAAAAGTTGGCTAGATACTGCCAAGTTGCCCTCCAGAAAGGTTCTAAGCTCTTCTCAACCCATATTTTCTTGTATAATTTATTAAAATAAAAAGCATATGTTTATTATTTTACTTCCAGAGAAAAATGATGAGATCATGGAAGTTTTCTCCCACTCACATCTCAATAAATGAATAGGATATAGAAGTAGCATGCACACGCAGAGAATTATCAAACTAGAGAGGGGCAAAGCACTTCTCTAAGAATTTGGAAAAGTGTTGTCAGACACAGAAGGTTGTAGGAATTAATAGACAAATCCTCAGTTGCTTATTCAGAAATGCTGTTATCATTTCCCTAGTTACCCATTCAACAAAGATTTATTGAATGCCTGCTATGTGCTAGAATACTAGACCTGTGGTAGATTTTGCAGATGCAAGAGTGAGAGAGAGAAAAAAGCAAGGGGAAGGTGTTGGGACAAAATTCTCCTCTGTGCTAACACCTCCACGTTGGGGCTGAGTAGAGCTGATGGAGCTATCAACGTGGAGGTGATAGCTCCTCTGTGCTAACACATCCACGTTGGGGTTGAGTAGGCAGGCTGTGGATAGGCAGCCCAGAAGGAAAGACACAGAAAGTTGCCCTGGAAATCCACATCTCACGGCAGGGTGGTGGTGACTCAGCGAAAGCCACACACAATGCCAATCACATCTGTTTGCTTTTCTCTTGCTGGGAGGAAGATAGGAGGAGAGGAATTGAGGTATAATATGAACTATCCCTAAACATAAAAAAAAAAAAGTCTTAACAAAATAAAATGGAAAAAAAGAAAAATCTATTAAAACTGCTGGAGACATACAGGGTGCATAGAAAGGCCCATGTGAAACTAGTTTCTCTGTGGTCCACACAAATAGTACCTAAGCCTGAACTAGAAGAAGCTCTGCTTTTGCTCTTTCCCTTTTACCTTACTTAGCAAGGAGAAAAGCTCTGGTTATAAAGAGCGGACAGCAAACACTCCCTCAGGGCTAACAGCTTCTGACAGTAACAAAGGTTTAGCAACACCTAAAATAGAGGCATAATCAGGAAATAAAGGCTTTTTCCTCCCCTACCACCCCTTCCTCAAGTACCAGAACAGACAGAAGTACATCTGATCTAGAGGAATAAACTCTAGTGCAGGCAGAACACAGACCCCAGAACTATCCAAGCCCAGCCATAAATGAGGTAAGACTACCAATCTCTTTGTTAAACAATAAATCTTGTGGAATTACAGGCATTTATTCTTTTTATCATCCAGGTGAAGGTAGAAAAAATGCTAGCAATATTCTGCTGATTTGACAGAACAATCTTATGAGTATTCATAATGTATAGGAACACAGAAACGTCAATCATAACATGAAGACAGCATCAGGTTACTGAGTAAGAAACTCATCAGAATCAGAGGGCTCTTTGGAGATTAATTTTAAGGAAATGGCAAGGATTTCTAGAGAATTGGTTCATATTTTCCTTCCAAGGATAAATTTGTAAGGATAAAGAACAGAACTAGAGAGTATAGTCATAAATATTCACACAAATCTCAATGCCACATCAAATCAGGTTCTTTGAACTTGTTTTATGACAGAAAGACGGTCAGTCTTCTGTAGCTGCAGAGGAGAAAGCACATTTCCTTCCTCCGTCACTTAGAGTCTTTTGTGAATTATGAAGATTTGCTTTTTTAAGAGCCAACTCTGGAATTTTACTTTCAATTTAAAGCAAAAAATCAGGCATGTGGAGCTCAATATTATTTAGAGAAAAGGAGAAAAATATGATCATGATTTTACTAAGTAACAGGGAAATAAGCTGAAGCTTATTATGAACGGAAGATGCCAACTTGCACCTTGATAATGAAGGAAAGGGAGAATTCACCTGTAGTATAATTGGAAAATTAGAGGGCCCAAATAGCCAAATTGCTTTTAGACTAAATAGCCTTGAAGATAAATTGTGTTACTCAAGATAAACAGGAATAATTTATAATAATGAAAGGTTCATTTCAACTAGTAGCTTTAGCAATTTTAAATTTGTATGCACTTAATAACTTAGGCTCAAAAATTGACAAATGAAGAGAAATAGACAAATCCACACTCGTAAGGTGGCATTTAATATAGCCCCTCAGTAACTGATGGAGCAAATGGAAAAATAATTCCTAAGAATATGTATAATTTAAACATCATGATAAATAAACTTGAGCTAATAAACATACATTGAATACTGCATGTAACAAGCACATTCACAGAAATTGACCATATACTGGATTGTAAAGCAAGTGTCAACAAATGTCACAGGAATGAAATAATAATAAGCATATTTTCCTAACAAAATACAAGTTAGACATCGGTAACAACAAAAAGACATCAAGATAACTTTCATATGTTTGGAAATTAATTAAATACACATCTAAGTGTCTCATGGGTTAAATAAGAAATTACAGTGGTATTTAAAAAATAGTTTGAACTAAGCAGTAATGAAAATTCTTCTTAACAAAACTTATGGGATTTAGCCAAAGCAACATTTAAAGAAAAAGCATATTAGATGCATATATTAGAAAAAAGCTTAAAATTAATAATTAAAAATTAATAATTCAAGAAAATGGAAAAAGAACAGCAAAAAAAAAATAGCAAAAATAAGGTGGAAGAAAGAACATGATAGAAATAAGAACAGAAACTAATGAAATAGAAATCATATAGTATGGAGACAATAAAGCCAGAGTAATTTTTCAAAACGCCTAATAAAATTAACAAACTTCCGGTGAGACCGAAAAAAAAAGAGTTATAGCACAATCACACAAATAACTAATAACAGAAAAGAAAGAGAGGACATTACTAAAAAAGTTATAAATATTAAAAAAGAAAAAGTCATTTGAACAATTTTATGCCAGTAAGTTTGAAAATGCAGATGAAATGAACATACTCTAGCAAAGCACAATTTAACACAAACTGTCTCAAGAAGAAATAGAAAGACAGAATGGTGCTAAAATCTGAATGGTCAGATACATTGAAGAATTAAGGAAAATTTCAGGCTTAGATGGCTTCACATTGAATTCTGACGGTCAAGGAATGAATCTCTTCTCATATTATGCACAAACTCAGAATAAGAAGGAGAATGCTGCTAGTCTCATTTTATAAGGTTAGGATAAAATTGATAGCAAAAGAGAAAAATTATAGGTCAGTATCACTCAAAAATATGGATACAAAAATTATTTTTAAAAATCAGTAAACTGAATCTAGCAATACATAAAAAGTATAAAGCATTATGACTGTGGTAGCTAGTCTCTAAAATAGGCCCCAGTGCTCCCCACCTCTGGGTCATCCCCTCCCACATTCTATTAGGTATGTGACCAAGAGAATACAGTAGACATGATGGTATGTCACTTCTGAGATTTGATTATTAAAGACATAGTGGCTTCTATCTTTATTAATTTCTCTCTCAGATCATTCACTCTGGGGGAAGCCAACTGCCATGTCATAAGCAGCCCTATTAAGAGGACCACATGATGAGGTGTTAAGCCTGCTGCCAACTGTCATGTGATGAGCGTGGAACTGCAGTGATGGCTGATATCTTGACTTGAAACCTTATGTGAGACCTTCTGGATTCCTGACCCACAGAAGCTGCGTGAGATAATACATACTTGCTATTTAAGCTGTTGCATTTTGAAGTAACTTGTTATGGAGCAATAGATAATATATATAATAACCAACTTGTATTTATTCCAGGGATGGAAACCTGGTTTGACATGAGAAAAATTAATGAATTCTGCTACATTAAAGGAAAAATTTATCTGGTCATCTCAGCAAACATATAAAAGTATTTGATGAAATTCAGCATGCATTGATGATTTATTTTACAATTTTGCAAACAAGAATGAAAGAAAATGCCCTTCAAAGCAATGAAAATGAAGAAACTAACGCATGCAACAATCATAGATGAAAAATCAAAAGTAGGTGAAAATAAAACTATACTGTTTACAGATTCTTACATAGGTGGCAAACCATAAAGAGAAGCAAGGAATTGGCCGTCATGCGTCAGGACAGTGATGCATATGGAAGCAGGTGGCAGGTGTGATGGCTCACAGGGAGCTTCTAAACTCAAGACGCTGTTCTGTGTCTTGATCTGACCAGTCATTACACAAGTGTTTGTTTTCCTTTTATTCTGAGACAAGCTGTCCCTCTGTCATCCAGGCTGGAGTGCAGTGGTGTGATCATGGTTCACTGTAGCCTTGACAACCAGGCTCAAGTGATTGTCCTACTTCAGCCCCTCAGCCTTCCAAGCAGCCAGGCCACAGGCACATGCCACTGCCTCTAGCGAATTTATTTTATTTTATGTTTTAATAGAGAGAGAGTCTCGCTATGTTTCCCAGGCTGGTCTCAAACTCTCAGGCTCAAGCAATCTACCTGCATCAGCCTCCTAAAACGGTGGGATTACAGGTGTTAGCCACCACATCTCGCTCAGGTATTTGTTTTCCAATTATTATTTAAATCATACATATAGGGGTTATGCATTTTTTTCTGTGGGTGTTATCTCTCAACAGTAAAAAAAAAAAAAGTTAATGATGCAGAAAAATAACATTTATTAATGTACGATATTAACAGATTAAAGGTGAAAACCCCGTATTATTTCAATAGACACGAGAAAAAACATTTGATAAAATAAAAGCTATTATTTAAAAATTTTAAAGACAGTAAATTAGTACAGAAAAAAGAACATTCTTAACCTGCTAAAAGGTATGTAGAAAAAAATCTATAGCATACATTATATTTAATGCTAAGACATAGGAAAAATTCCCTTTAAAATTAAGTATGAGGTAAGAATATCTTCAATTGTTGTTTTTCTTTCACCTTGGATGACAGGAATAACCTTTGTGGTAAGACAAGAAAAATAAATAAAATTTATAAAGATTGGGAAGAATGTAAAACAAAATGAAACAAACAAACCCTGACATTTTCCATAGATGTCTACAAAGAAAATCCAGCAAATATCAACAAGCAAATTATTAAACTTAATAAGTGAGTTCAATAAGGTTTTTCTATTTAAAGTCAATTATTTTTTTAAAAAAATCAGTGACATTTTTATATACCAGTAACAAATGGAATCTTTGTACAAAATACAAAAAATGTACTTACGAATAAAAGTTAAAAACAGATGTGTAAGAATGTTATAGCCTAAATAAATGTAAGATTAGGAAAACTTAGTAATTATGTCAATTCTCTCTCAATTAATAAAATACAATTATAATTAAAAAGATGTATCTTTTAGTAGACTTGAAAAGGCCATTATAAAATTTGTGTGAGAGAAGAGAAGAGGGTCCCAAATAGCCAGAAGAAGAGGGGAGCGGAGATCTTGTTGTACCAAATATCAAGACTCACTTTAAAACTGCATCAATGAAGACACTCTTCCTACGCTGGACTGATTATGACACAGGCAGCATTGCAGATCAGTGAGCAGAGGATGGACTGTTTAACAAGTGGTGATGAAACACTTGATTTTTCCATTTGTGCAAATGTAATATTGAATTCTTACCTTCCATACATATATTAATACAAAAATTATTTCCAGGGGGATTGTATTAGTTAGGGATCTCCAGAGAAACAGAACTGATAGTGCATACACACCACACACACACACACACACGGAAAGAGAGATGATAAGAAATTGGCTCACACAATTATAGAGGCTAAGTCTGAAATCTACAAGATGGGCTGGTGATTTGGGAGACCCCAGGGAAAGCCAATGTTCCCATTTGTGGGCTGTCAAGCAGGAAGAGCCAATGTTGCAGATGAAGTCTGAAGACCATCAGCTGGAGAATTTTTTCTTACGAGGGAGGATTGGTCTTTTTGTTCTATCCAGGCCTTTAACTGATTAGATGAGGCCCACCCTCATCGGAAAGGCCGTCCGCTTTACTCAAAGTTCATGGATTTAAATGTTAATGTCATCCAAAAACACCCTCACAGAAACACCCAGAAAAATGTTTGGCCAACTATCTGGGCACTCCGTGGTCCAGCCAAATTGACACATAAAATTAACCAGCACAGAGGTTACAGATATACATAGGAACCACAGAACTCTAATGTGTAGGAGAATATCTTTACAACCCTTAGGTAGAGAGAGGTTTTTAAAAGAAGATACAAAAAATACAAATCATGAAGGAAACGTGATAAATTTGCCTACATAAAAATGTAAAAAATTAAAAATTCTATCTAGCAAATAATTCCAGTATTTAAAAAAGAGTGAAAAGACAAGCCACAGAAACATCCCAAACTTGACGTTAGCATCTGCTTCTAGAGAGCCCATCCTACAACATGACACTCTTTATATAACGTTTCAGGCAAAACAATATTCTGTATTGTTTATAGAATATAATTCTGAATAGTGCTGGTGTGTTGGGTAGAAGATACATTTTGGGAGGAGTTGTCTAGGATTTCAAAAGCGTTTGTAATACTTATTCCTTAAGCCAATAGTGGGTGTGAGTATGTATTATATCAGGGCTCCCCAACCCCAGGGCCATGGGCCAGTACCAGTACATGGCCTGTTAGGAACAGGACCACAGAGCAGGAGGTGATGTCAGGTAAACAGGGAGCCAGCGAGCATTACCGCATTTGCTCTGCCTCCAGTCAGATTAGTGGTGGCATTAGATTCTTATAGCAGTGTGAACCCTATGGCGAAATACTCATGTGAGGGATCTAGGTTGTGCACTGCTTATGAGAAACTGATTCCTGATGACCTGAGGTGGAACAGTTACATCCTGAAACCATCCCCTCAGCTCCCGCCCAAAAACTGGTCCCTGGTGCCAAAAAGGTTGGGACTGCTGTAATTATATCATTATTTGAATCTTTGATATTTAAGGAATGAATAACAAATAAGTAGCAGAAAAAAAACTGTCAGATTTATGTCTCTTGGAAATCAGTCAAAGGAAAAGTAAAAGCCATTATTTTGTATTTGAACACATGAGTATGAGATTTATAAATAAAACATCACTATCTATAAGCTGAATTTAAAGTTCTGAATAAACTAAATATTAATTAAATCACATGTAACTGTCAGTATTTCATTCTGGCCCACAGCCCTTTTAGACATTAAAAGCCCACTGAAAAGAATTACTCTTCCATACAAATGATATATGCTTCTATTGCTTCTAAAGGACAAGACCTATGGATGCACTCATTGCACAGCCATTAAGATTAGTGGAATTAAGAATTAATTTCAAAAAACTGAAGGATTTATATTTGAAGTTAGATGTGCATATACATTTTATCAGTCAACAAATATTAAATGCCTACTCTATGCCAGGCACTATTTTCAGATGATACAGATAAGCTGTAAGCAAGAAACACAAAGTGCTCTTAAATCATTAGCATGATTTGTTTTAAGGGTACTGTTTTACATCATCAAAGTATCCAGTTGCTAATGTCTGACTCAGGCACAGTATTTCTATTTCAGTAAGTCAAGCTGTTAGTGGCTATATAGTACACCGTGCAGGGGGAAAATCTCCTCAAAGATTGCATGGAAAATTAAGGAGTTAATTCCATTTCTGTTCAGTGTTGTAATGGAATTTTTTATTCCAGACTGTTCACACATGTCTCTTTCCCTGAAGGCACCAAGGATTACAAATTTAGAATCAAATATTTCTGACCATAAAAGTTAACTATCCAAATCTTTAACCACATTTAAACTTGCACATGTTCTGGCCAAGGAAAAATTTACAAATACCAATATTTATTGAGATAAAAATGTAAATTATGAGAAACCACCTGGACACCTTAAAATAAAACACAGGACTCCATGTTTTATTAAATTTGTGCTATTTCTCCTACTATAGTTACCATCAGAAACACATTCCATTTTAAGTTTTTTTTTTTTGCAGTTTTTTTATTTTTAAAAAAATCTATAAAACTCAATCAAAGCTAAAAGTTTCAGTCACTTTAAATTTGAGTCATGAAGCACTAAATTTTTTAACTTTGGAGGGTTGAAATGGTGTCACAGGAATTTGAGGTTGACACACAGTTTGATCATTTAATAGTTGTGGATGGAATGAAAAGCTATATATTTTAGTAAAAGAACCCTTTGAATGGTTTGACAAACAAATAAACACTAAAACTGCGTTTTATAATTTTTCTCTTAATTGTTAAAATAGTTGGATTTGTGACATAATAATATTGCATGTATATATTTCGATTCATAAACTAAATGTACTTATATTTATTTTTTGCTATTTTCATGTTATATATATACAACATATACTTATTCAGTGCCAATTATGTGCCAGAGACTCTGCTAGGCTTTAGAGTGAGCAAAAACAGGTATGATACTTGTCCTTATTTGACTTCTGGTCCAGTAGGGAGAGATACATTCGTTAATCAAATAATTACCAGGGTGGGTGTAGTGGCTCACGCCTATAATCTCAGCTCTTCGGGAGGCCAAGGTGGGAGGATCACTTGAGGCTAGTGGTTCAAGACTAGTCTGGGCAACATAGCAAAGTCCATTACTATAAAAAATGTTTAAAAATTAGCCACTCGTAGTGGTGCATACTTGTAGTCCTGGCTACTTGGGAGGCTGAGGTGGGAGGATCTCTTGAGGCCAGGAATTTGAAGTTACGGTGAGGTATTATCATACTGCTGCATTCCAGCCTGGGTAACAAAGTGAGACCCTGTCTCTCTAAAATAAAATAATATTACCAAACCAAAGAAGCAGTTTCACTGGCAAGAACTAGGAAGGAGAGTCACACAGTACTAACTTAGGAAGCGCATTTGATCTAGTCAAGGAAGGAGGTCAGGGTAGGCTTCTTGGAGGAAACAGTTGAGATCTGATGATCTTGGAGTTAATTAGGTAAAGAGAGGAGGACCTGTAATCTCAGCACTTTGGGAGGCTGAGGCAGGTGGATCACTTGAGGTCAGGAGTTTGAGACCAGCCTGGCCAACATGGT